>APFE031214826.1:0-26316 GCA_000404065.3 Pinus taeda | reverse complement strand
GGTATAGGGTTTCGGGTTTGGGGTTTATGGTTCAAGGCTTAGGTTTTAGGGTTTATAACAATTTAGTAAATTATTTTAGTAAAAAGTTAAATAAAAGTTACAAAGCACTTTTCAAAATGTTATAAAATACTTAGGGTTTATGGTTTAAGGTTTTGGGTTTATGCTTTAGGGTTTAGGGTTTATAACACTAATTAAATAAATAATAAATAATTAAATGAAAGTTACAAAAATCTTTTTAAAATGTTATAAAATGATTAGTATTTAGGGTTTTGGGTTTGGGGATTGGGGCTTAGGGTTCAGGGTTCATTTTTTAGGATTTAGGGTTTATAAATTATTTTGATAAACACTTAAATAAAAGTTAAAAAACTCGTTTTAAAATGTTCTAAAATTCTTAGGGTTTAAGGTTTGGGGTTTAGGGTTTATAAGGGTTCAGTAAATGATTTTAATAAATGCTTAAATAGAAGTTAAAAAAACACTTTTTAAAGTGTTCTAAAATGCTTCGAGTTTAGGGTTTAAGTTTTAGGGTTTCGGGTTTCAGGTTTGGAGTTCAGAGTTTAGGGTTTAATGTTTATGGTTTATAACACTTTAGTAAATTATTTTGATAAACATTGTAATAAAAATTAAAAATGATTTTTAAAATGTTATAAAATTATTAAGGTTTAGGGTTTCACATCTAGGGTTTGCGGTTTAGTGTTTAGGGTGGTTTAGCATTTAGTGATTATGGTTTATATGACTTTAGTAAATGGTTTTAATCAAGGCTTAAATTAAAGTTACAAAATTATTTTTAAAATTGTATAAAATTCTTAGGGTTTATTGTTTATAGTTTGACCTCTGGGATTTAGGGTTTATGGTTTATAAGACCTTAGTAAACACTTTTAATAAAATCCTTAGGGTTTAGGGTTTAGGGTTTTGATTTTGGGTTTTTGGTCTAGTGTTAAGGGTTTAGGGTTTAGGGTTTATAACACTTCAGTAAATTCTTTTAATAAACACTTAAATAAAAGCTACAAAATGGTTTTTAAAATGTTATAAAATGCTTAGGGTTTAGGCTTTAGGGTTTAGGGCTTAGGGTTTGAGGCTTCGGGTTTAGAGTTTAGGGTTTAAGGTTTATAAAACTTGAGTAAATGCTTTTAATAAACACTTAAATAAAAGTTATGAACTGCTTTTTAGAATGTTATAAAATGCTTAGTGTTTATGGTTTAGACCTAAGGGTTTGAGGTTTATTGTTTGGGGTTTAGGGTTTAGGGTTTTGAATTTAGCGTTTGTAACACTTTCGTAAAAGCTTTTAATAAAAACTTAAATAAAATTTACAAAACAAGTTTTAAAATGTTATAAAATGCTTAGCATTTGGGGTTTAGGGTTTAGGGTTTGGGGTTTAGGGTGTAGGATTAAGGGTCTAGGATTTAGGGTTCTAGGTTTATGGTAGAGTGTTTAAGGTTTATAAAATGATAAGGGTTTAGGGTTTTTTGGTTTAGGGTGTAGGGTTGAAGGTTTAGGATTTAAGGTTTATAACACTATAGTACATTCTTTTAATAAACACTTAAATAAAAGTTACAAAACCATTTTTGAAATGCTATAAAATGTTGAGGGTTTAGGGTTCAAGTTTTACGGTTTAGGGTTAGGGGTTTAGCATTTAGAGTTTAAGGTTTAAGGTTTAGTGTTTATAGCACTTTAGTAATGTTTTTAGTAAACACTTAAATAAAAGTTATAAAACGTTTTTAAAATTGTTATAAAATTCTTAGGGTTTAGGGTTTAGGATTGAGGGTTTGGGGTTTAGGGTAATAGTTTTTTGTTTAGGTTTTAGGGATTAGGGTTTATAGTCTAGGGTTTATAAAACTTTATAAAATGCTTAGGGTTTAAGTTTTAATATTTTAGGTTGATGGTTTAGGGATTTGGTTTTAGGGTTGATGGTTTGAGCATTATAACACCTTAGTAATTGTTTTAATAAACACTTAAATAAAAGATACAAAGCACATTTTGAAATGTTATAAAGTTCTTAGGGTTTACTGTTTAGGATTTGGGATTTATGATGATATATGGTTTAGGTTTAGGGATTTATTCCACTCTCTTCCTTTTCCACTCCCCCTCTCCCTCTCCCTGCCACTCTCCCTCTCACGCAACATGTCCTCCCCCTCTCTCTCCCACTCCCTCTCCCCCTCTACCTCTCTCACTCTCTCCCCTTCCTGCTCCCGCTCCCCCTCTCTGCACCCACATATCTCTCTCTATGCCTCTCTTCCTCTCCCTCTCCATCTCCCCCCCACCCTCTCCTTATCCTCCCTCCCCTCTCCATCTCCACCCCCTCTCTCTCATCCCCTCTCTCTCATCCTCCCTCCTCCTCCTCTCTCTAGATCTCTCCCCCTCTCCCTCTATCTCTCTCTATAACACTCTTCCCCTATCCCTCTCTCTTTTCTTCTCTCCCTCCCCCTCTCCCTCTATCTCTCTATATAACTCTCTTCCCCTATCCCTCTCTCTTTTCTTCTCTCCCTCCCCCTCTCACTCTCACTCTCTATCTCTCTCTCTCCCTCCTCCCTCCTCTCTCTCTCTCTCCCTCTCGACCCCCGCCCCCTCTACATCTCTCTTCCCACCCCACATTATTTTCATTTTAAATCTTCTATTTTCATTACATCTAAACTTGTTGGCTACACATGACTGCATGTTAATGACAATGTGCTTCTTTCATGTTTTCGTTGCATACATAACAATTTGATAATTGAACTCTCTCCCCCTCCATCTTCCCCTCCCCCTCTGACTCTCTCCCATCCCATTCCAACTCCCCCTCTCCCAATCATACTCTCCCCCTCCCCCTCTCTTCCCACACCTATTTCACTATCTACTCCTCTCACTCCCCCTCTCCCTCTGCCTATCATCCTCTCTCTCCACCCTCTCTCTTTCCTCATCTCTCTCTCTCTCTCTCTCTCTCCATCCCCCTTTCCCCTCTGCGAGTCTCTTCCCCTCCTTCTCCCCCTCCCTCCCCTCACCTCTCTCCTCCCCATCTCTCAACATCCCTCCCTCTGCTCCTCTCCCTCTCCCACTCTCCCTCTCTCCCCTCCCCCCTCCTCTCTCTCCCCATCCCTCTCCTCTCTCCCTTAACCCTCTATCACTACCTCCCTCTCTTCCCTCCTCTCTCTCTCTCTCTCTCTCTCCCTCCACCTCTCTTTATCCCTCTCTCTCCCCCTCTCCCTCTTTCTCTCCTCTCTCCTCCCTCCCATCCCTTTCCCTCCCTCTCCCTCCCTTCTCTCCCTCATTATCCTCCCCCTTCTCTCTCTCTCTCTCTCTCTCTCTCTCTCTCTCTCTCCCTCTACCTATGTCTCTCTCTCTCCCTCTCTCTCGATCTCCTCCCTTATTCCTCTCTCCCTCTCCACTCTCCCTCCTCTCTCCTGCTCTCTGTCTTCCTCTCAGTTCCTCTTCTTCTCCCTCTACCCCTCCCCGTCTCCCACAATCTCGGCTTCCACCACTCCCACCCTCTCCCCCTGTCCGTCTCTCTCCACCTATCCTTCCCTTCCCATCCTCTCTCTCTCTTTTTATCACCCTATCTCTCTATCGCTCTCTCTCTCTCTCGCACTTACACTCCCTCCTTCCCTCTCTTCCCCCTTCTCCCTCCATCTCTCTCTCTCTCCCCCTCATACTCTTTCTCTCTATATCTCCTCCTCCCTCGATCATCACCCAACCCCTATCTCCCCCTATCCCTCTCTTCCTAAATCTCCCTCTTCCTTTCGCCCTCTCCCTTCCCCTCTTCCTCTTCCCCTTGGTCCCTCTCTCTTTCTCTCCCCTCAAACTCTATTTCTCCCCTAGCTCTCTATCTCCCTCTCTTTCGCTCCCCCTCCCCTGGCCCCTTCTCTCTCTCTCTCTCCCACTGCCTCCCTCTCTCTCCCCAACTACTTCCTCCTCTATTCTTTCTCCCTCTCCATGCCACCATCCATATCTCTCACTCTCTCCCTCTCGCTCTCTCTCTCATCCTCTTCCTTCCCCTCCTACCCCCACTACCTCTCTCTCTCTCTCTCCCTCTCCTCCCTCCCTACACTCTCCCACTATTTCCCTCACTATCCATCTTCCCCTCTCACTCCTCCTTACCCTCTCTCCCCCTCTCCCACTCTCTCCATATTGTTATCCCCCCTCTCGCTCTCTTCACTCCACCCTCCCCTCTCTGACTCTATCTCCTACTCTCTCTCTCCCCTCTACCTCTCCTTCTCTGTCTCCCTCTCTCTTCCTCCCCCCATCCCCTCTTGTTATTTTCTCCCCCTCCCAGTCGTGCTCCCCTCTCCCTCTATCTCTCCCATTCCCTATCGCTCTCCCTATCTTTGTCTCTCTCCTTCCTCCTCTCCCTCTTCCCCTCACCCTCCCTAGCTCTCTTCCCCTCAATCTCCCTGTCTCCCTCTAATATTCTCTCTCTCTCTCTCTCTGTCCCCTCTACCTCCCCCTCTCCCACAACCTTGCCCTCCTCCTCTTGCTTGAACTCTCCCTCTGACACTCTCCCCCCTTTTCTCTCTCTCTCTCTCTCTTCATCCCCGTCTCTCCTCCTCTCCCTCTCCCTCTCTCCCCAAACTCTGTCTTTATCCCTCTCCCCCACAACCTCTCTCTCCCTCACCCCCACTCTCTCCCTCCTCCTCTCCGTCACTACCCTAATCCCTCTCACTCTAGTTATCTCTCTCTCCCCTTCCCTCACCATCTCTTCCTCCTTCCCTCTCCACCTATCCCTCTAATTCTCCACCACTTCCCCCCCTTTCCCCACACCTCTCTCTATTTCTCTCCCACTGTCCCTCCCCCTCTCTTCTCTCTCTCTCTCCCTCCCTCCATATTTCTCTCTCTCTCTCTCTCTCTCTCTCTCTCTCTCTCTCTCTACCCCTCTCCCTATCCCCATATCCCTCTCTCTCTCCCTCTCCCTATCCCTGTATCCCTCTCATGCCATTTCCCCTTCCCCGCCTCCCACCCTCTTCCCATCTCCATGTCCCTCCCTCTTTCCATACCCCCACCACCCTCCTTCCGCCTCTTTCTCTCTCTTCCTGCCTATCTACCTCCTCTTCCTCCCTCTCCAACTATCTCTCCCTCTCTCTCTCTCTCTGTCTCTCCCCCCCCCTCCCTCTCTGTCCCACTCTCTCCCTCCCCCTCAGTTACCACACCTCTCTCTCTCTATCCTACTCCCTCCATCTCACTCCCTCCCTCTCTCTCCCTTCCCCTCTCCCTTCCTTCCTCTCCCCCTCCCTCTCCTCCTCTCTCACTCTCTTCACCATACCCTCCCCTCTCTGACTCTCTCCATAGCTTTCTGTCTTCCCTCTACCTCTGCTTCTCTCTCTCCCTCTCCCTCTCCCTCTCCCCATCGCCCTCTCTCGCTCTCTCTCCCTCCTAGTCGCGCTCCATGCCCCCTCTCCCCCTCTCTCCCCCTCTCCCTTCCCCTCTTGCCCACTCCCTCTCACTATTCTCCTCTCTCCCCCTCATATCTCTCTCTCTCTCCTTGTCTCTCTCTCTTTCCCTAGCCCACTACCTCTGTTTCACACCGTCTCTCTCTCGCCCTCTCCCTCCCCCTCTCTTCTTTCCCCCCGCCCTCTCTCTCTCTCTCTCTCTCTCTCTCTCCATTGTCTCTCCTGTTATCTCCCTCTCCCTCCCTCTATCTATGCCCATCGTTCTTTGCTTCCGTTTCCTCCTATGCCACTACCTGCCCCTCCACTTCCCTCTCCCTATCTCTCACCCTTCCTCTCCCACTCCCACTCTCCCTCTCTCTGCCACTCTACCTCTAACACAACCTGTCCTCCCCCCTCTCTCTCACTCTCCATCCCCCTCTGCCTCTCTCGCCCTCTCCCCTTCCTACTCCCGCTCACACTCTCTACACCCACATATCTTTCTATATGCCTCTCTTCCTCCCCCTCTCCATCTGCCCCCCCACTCCCTCTCTTTATCATCCCTCCCCTCTCCATCTCCCCCGCTCTCTCACCCCCTCTCTCTAACCCTCCCTCCTCCTCCTCTCTCTAAATATCACCCCCTCTCCCTCTATCTCCCTCTATAACTCTATTCCCTTATTCCTCTCTCTTCCCTTCTCTCCCTCCCCCTCTCGCTCTCACTCTCTATCTCTCTCTCTCCCCCTTCACCCCTGCCCCTTCTACATCTCTCCACCCACCCCACATTATTTTCATTTTAAATCTTCTATTTTCATTACATATGAACTTGTTGGTACACATGACTGCATGTTAATGATGATATGCTTCTTTCATGTTTTCGTTACATACATAACAATCTGATAACTCAAACTGAGATTATTAGTTTTGAATGTTATATTTTGCATTCCCTTCTCCTCATCTCATTCACCCTCTCCCTCTCTCTCCCTCTCGTCTCCATCTCCCCCTCTCCCTTTATACTCTCTAACCCCTCCCTCTCTCCCAATATCCCTTTTAGTCTCTCTCCCCTTGCCCCTCCCCCCTCTCTGTCTCCCTCTCCCTCTCCCTCTCTCATTCTCTCCCCATCCCATTCCAACTCCCCCTCTCTGAATCATACTCTCCCCCTCACCTATCTTACTGTCTAATCCTTTCACTCCTCCTATCCCTGTACCTATCATCCTCTCTCTCCCCCCACTCTCTCCCCATCTCTCTCTCTCTCCCCCACCTTTTATACCTCTTTTGGTCCCCTTCTCCTCCTCTATGTATTCCTCTCCCTCCTCCTTTTCCCTCTCCCGGTCTCTCCCCCTCCTTCTCCCACTCCACCTCTCCCATTCCCACTCTCTCCCCTCCCCTCTCTCCTCCCCCTCTCTCATCATCCCCCTCTCTCCTCCTCTCCCTCTCCCCCTCTCCTTATCTCCCCTCTCCACCCTCTCTCTCCCCGTCCCTCTCCCTCTCTCTCCCTCGAGCCTTATATTTATTTAGAATATAAAATTTACTTGTATATATTTTTAAATGTTTTATAATTTTGATTATATTATTTTCAGTAAAATATAAAAATGATTTTTAATTAAATGAGTTTTTTAGTTTGAATTTAAGCCAATATGCCATCCATTTAATATTAGGATGTATCAAAGAAGTTTTTATGGATTGTTAAATATTTCATAATTCTATTTGAACTTGATACATAAAACTATAGTTTACTAATTAGAAATGTAAGTGTAATAAGTCAATTTAAAAAATGACAATAAAGTATTTTATTTTAAATTTTATTTTTACTTTTAATAGGTTTTAAAAATTTTCCAAGTAGTTTGTAATTAACTTAAACCAATTTAGTTATAATTTCATAACTTACTTATTACTTTTAATCTAACACAATTTTTTTATTTAAAATAACTATTATTATAATATTATAATTTTTAAGTTGTTTAATCGATTTTTTATTTTTTTTAAAATTAGAATGTGGTAAATTTTTATTTTTATTTTTTTTCTTACAAAAATGCATAACCAATAACTATTTTAGAGTTTTTAAATTAATTTGTAATTTAATTTGATCATATAATTTATCAATAATTGCAAAGGATTCCATAACATAATTTTTGTCAAAATTTACTTATTATAATTTCAAAAGTGATATGACTGTATAAATTTTGATTACCCGCATTTATTGAGAGAAAAATAGTATAATAATGGAGACCATATTAACTATTATTATTTCTAGATTGAGTAATAATTGTTGAGGAATAAGGTCACACACTCTTTAACTAGTCTATGTGAGTTACTAAATCCACAACACATTTTGGCATCCAACAGGATAATAGTGTCTTACTATTTTTAAATCGGGATGGTAGGAATTTTAGTATAAGAGAAAAAATAATTTCAAGTTCTTAATAGTAGTCAATGTATCTTCATACAACCTTGCCACCCATCTGGATATAGTGATAATAACTAGGGACATTGCATTTCTACTTATACGCTCCTAGAGATCTCAAAACATAGTGAACAAGATTAGGAAATTCCTATAGTGGTTCCAATGCATTAATCGATTTTTGTGGATGGATTTCACTTTGGTGTACGTGTCCAACAACCATTTGCAAATTGTTTTTCCACTAGAGGCATTCACCGTGGAGGCATTAACTAGTAATATTTTTACATTAGTACTACAGCTAGAAACTCTATCCAAACCACTTTGACGAGTCAACCTGACACTACATACCAACCTATCAGTGGATCACAACCTCCAATTGGGCCACAAAGAGCATTTATCCAACCCTAAGAATTGTTCAGCTCACCTTTCTTGGAAACTCTTTCTTTGTCTTATTTGTCTATGTTAATGAAAAATCCCATCAAACATAACCTTTCATGGGCACTTGTCCCACATAAAATGTTAGTAGAGATTCCTAATTTCAACAATAAGCCTAAAGAAGACCCTACAACTCATACTACCACTTATAACTTGTGGTTCCCTTCCAACTCATTCATGAATGGTAGTTTAAGGTTGCTTATTTTGTAGCAGACTCTTATTGGTGGTGTTTCCAGATGGTACATTGACTTTGAATGCACTACTTATGATAATTTCATGTATTTGTCATACGAATTTGTCAATCACTCTCAGTTGCATGTTAGGTATGATACTAGAACCGATATTCTCACCAACTTCTATCAGGATACATCCATCCACATTTATAGTCATATTCACGAGTGGAGAACAAGATGAAGTCACTTGAGAACCAAGTTCCTTAATGAATTATTGTGTGAGTGGTTCATAAAGTCCTTCATATCTAGGATTATTGAATATTTTTCCATGGTAGGAGTACAAATTGAGGGGTCAGCCATCATTCCATGCCCATCAGCTTGAGATGGTCTATTCTTAGGTAGGTAACTTATATGAGATCATTTCTATTTCTCTTCCTCATCAACTGATCCTAGGAATTATAGACCAAGAACCCATTCCTATGGTGTAGTGGGGTCCATCTGTTCTTGAGGAATTAGTGAGACAACCGTTCAAATGGGTCAATGAGTATATGTTATGGTAAGCTAGCTAGAAAGCCTCCTACTCAAACTCATAATTCTCTTCTTCCCACGAATGAGATCAACTCTATTCATTCCACATCGACAAATAACCCTTAGTAATCATGAGGTAAGAGGAAAGAGAAATAATCTAGACCTTTGAGTTAGGAACAAATAGCATCTTAAAGCATAGAGAATGTTGGGGTTGGCTCAAAAGAGAAGGAGAAAAATCCATCTTCCTTGTAAGATTTGTGCGGAAGACCATCTCAATCATTAATGCCTCTCAATGGATGAGATTCATTGATAATTCATTCAATAGTCTCTTGCTTGTCAACGTGTTACCTTGACAAGTACATTTCCAACCTAGCAACAACACATTGTTATTAACCCTCGACCATTTAATGAAGGTCGAAGTTTTGTAGATTTTATTTACGTTTTTATCGAAATAATTTGCTAAAGTGTTATAAAACCTAAACCTTAAACCATAAAACCCAAACCCTACACCATAAACACTAAACCCTAATAATTTTACAAAATTTTAACAACTCTTTTGTAACATTTATTTAAGTGTTTATTAAAATAATTTATTGAATTATTGTAAACCCTAAATCCCAAAACCTAAACCCCAAACATTTTATAACATATAAAAAAGTATTTTGCAAATTTTATTTAAGTGTTTGTTAAAAGCATTTACTAACGTGTTATAAACCCTAAACCTTAAACCCCAAAACCCAAACCGTAAGCCCTGCACCCTAAACCATAAGCATTTTATAACATTTTAAAATGTGCTTTGTATTTTTAGTTAAGTGCTTATTAAAAGAATTTATTGAATTTTTATAAACCCTAAACCTTAAACTCCAGACCTGAAACCCTAAACCCTAAATCATAAATTGTTTCGTAAATTTTATTTAAGTGTTTATTATAATCATTTAGTAAAGTGTTATAAACCTCAAACCATGAACCCTAAACCCAAAGCCCTACACCCTAAGCATTTAGTAAAATTTTAAAAGTGTTTTGTAACTTTTACTTAAGTGTTTATTAAAATCATTTACTAAAATGTTATAAACCATAAACTCTAAATCCCAAACCCTAATACCCAAGCCCTAAGTATTTTATAACATTTTAACAAGCATTTTATAGCTTTTTTTTAAATGTTTATCAAAATCATTTACTAAATTTTTATAAGCTCTAAACACTAAAACCTAAACCCTAAAATTTAAGTATTTTATAATATTTTGAAAGGTGTTATGTAACATTCTTTTAAGTGTTTATTAAAAGGATTTACTAAAGTATTATAAACCCTAAACCTTAAAATCTAAGAATTTTATAACATTTTAAACCCTAAACCCTAAGCATTTTATGTTAGGTCCCTAAAATACTAGTGATTCCCCAATTGCTATTTTCATTGTAGCCCTTATTGTTATTTTTGTACCCCTATTGGCCTGATATTATTATTATTGTGCCCCATAGAAGCCCACTATTGTTATTGATGTGCCCCTATATTATTATTGTTATATCATCATTGATTATATTGTCACCCCTCACTCCTATACATAGTAAGGAGGTTTTGTCATTTTCATTATCCAAGAATTGTTCATTTTTCATTTGTATAAACACTAAACACTAAACATTAAACCACAAACCCAAAACCCTAAATGCTAAGCCCTAATATCTAAACCCTAAGAATTTTCTACATTTTAAAAATCTTTTTTAACTTTTTCTAAGTGCTTATTAAAAGAATTTACTAAAGTGTTATAAACACTAAACCCTAATCATTTTATAACATTTTAAAAAGCATTTTGTAACTTTTTTTGAGTGTTTATTAAAAGAATTTACTAAAGTGTTATAAACCCTAAACTCTAAGCACTTTATAAAATTTTAATAAGTGTTTCATATATTTTATTTTAGTGTTTATTAAAAGAATTTACTAACGTGTTATAAACACAAAACCCTAAATGCTAAACACTAAATCCTAAACCCCAAACCCCAAACCCTAATCCCTTAGCATTTCACAACATTTTAAAAATGGTTTTGTAAATTTTACTCAAGTGTTTATTAAAAGAATTTCCTAAAGTGTTATAAACCCTAAACCCTAATCCCTAAATCTTAAACACCAAATCCTACATTCTAAACCCTAAACCATAAGCATTTTATAACATTTTAAAAAGCATTTTGTAACTTTTTTCTAATTTTTCATTAAAAGCACTCACTAAGGTGTTACAAACCCTAAACCCTAGACCCTGAACACTAAACCCCAAACCATAGACCCTCATCCCTGAACCCAAAACCCTAAATGCAAAACCCTACGCATTTCATAATGTTTTAAAAAGTGTTTTGTAACTTTTATTTAAGTGTTTATTAAAATCATTTACTAAAGTGTTATAAACCCTAATCCCTAAACCTCAAATCCTATACACTGAACTGTATAACGATTTAAAAAAATCATTTTGTAACTTTTATTTAAGTGTTTGTTAAAAGAATTTACTTAAGTGTTATAAACCCTAAACCTTAAACCCTAAGAATTTTATAACACTTTAACAATAATTTAATAATTTTTTTAAGTGCTTATTAAAATCATTTACCAATATATTTGAGTATATTTGATCAATATATATTGATAATTAGTTACAACCCCATGTTTTATGATGGTACAATTTTAAATATTTGTGTTTTTATTTTATGTAACGTATTGGTTTGCTTGTTTGTGTTTGTATCTCTATAAATTCGTGAACAAAAAAAAGAATATTAGAAAAACTTTGTACAAATAACTTATATGATGATTTTAGGCGTGCATAGTATCCAATGCAAGAATTACACTTCAAATGAATTGAATGCTTTCATAACTTATCTATGTTAAATTTAATAAGAGTTCACTTATTTTGGTAAATGAACATGACATCATGAATGACAGTGTATTATTTTTCTACATTTTAATCAATTTTCTTATTTAATTCAATAATTGTAAGATCTTAATTAGTGTATTAGTTGATTAATTTTTTATGGTACAGAATGGGTGGAGTTTATAACTTGTTAAATCTGTTTAGTATAATATAAAAATTTCACAAATATTTTTAGTCAATAAATTGTAAGATACAAATGCCCATGACAATAACACAACTAACAATGGTTGTTTGTTTTCCTTACAAGCATCATCACATATTTTTGTATGTTTCAAAATCACAAGTTTTCATGATGGACTTTAATCAATATATATTTTTCAACAATACAAATAATCACAACATCACATGTGGCTATGACCATGGATTTTTTTGTAACCAAAATCATTCAATGTAAAATTAAAAAGATATCAAGTGGCCCTCATATTTATGATAAATACAAACAAAATAAACATAAAATTTAAAATTTGATGTTTTATGATGATAGAATTTTAAATGTATGTGGTTTTATTTTATGCTATGTATTTATTTGTTGCGCTTATGTTTCCATGTGGTTGTTTGTTTGTGTATAATATTTTTACACATATGTAATATCATATACAACAAATAGTTTTATAATGAGCATAATTTGTATATTAACTTATTAATCTTTAAATTGTTGTTTAATTTAATTAATATGATTTTTATAATTAGTTACAGGTTGATGTTTTATGATGAATTTTAAATGTTTGTGTTTATATTTTATGTAATGTATTCCTGTGTTTATTTATGTTGTTGTTTGCGTATAATTTTAGGAAACAAGAAAGGAAGGTCATTTCCCAAATTGTCTATTGACTTGATACAAATCACCTTTATGATGCTTTTACACACATTAAATATAATATGCAAGAATTACAGTTCCAAATAAATTGAATGTGTATTAAACTATATATGTTCAAATTAGCATTTAGTTTGACAAAATTCCATTTATTTTCGCAAATTACCATAACATCATGAATGGCTATGGATTTTCTTGTAAGTATCATTATTCAATGCATCTTCGAGAATCAAATTATTTTATAAGTATTTTTAACCGATATATATTGATAATTAGTTACAAATCCATGTTTTATGATGGTACAATATTAAATATTTGTGTTTTTATTTTATGTAACCTATTGGTTTGCTTGTTTGTGTTTGTATCTCTTTAAATTTGTGAACACAAAAAAAATGTATTAGAATAACTTTATACAGATAACTTCTATGATGATTTTAAGCATGCATAGTATCCAATGCAAGAATTACACTTCAAATGAATTTAATGCTTGCATAACTTATCTATGTTAAATTTAATAAGGGTTCACTTATTTTGGTAAATGAACATGACATCATGAATGACAATGTATTCTTTTTTGTAACCACCAGTATTCAATGTGTGTATTTGAAAATCACAACTATTTTTAATTAATATATTCTTATACTTAATTTCAAATTTTTGTTTTATGATAGAATTTTAAATGTTTGTCATTATAGTTTATTTTGTGATTATGTTTGTGTTTGTGCATATTTTATAAGTATGATACACAAATTAGGCAAGAGGATTATAGGATTATAGGATTATAAGTAAGTGGATTTGATTGAATTTATAGGGTTATAAGTCAAATGAATTTAATTGAATTTATTGTTGTTCGAATATGTTCTAAATTATTTATTATAACAAAATTACTATATGTCAATCTCAAGCTACAATTTAGGTAGAAATAAGTTATGCATTTTATGTTTTACTTTAAAACTACCAATTTTTTATTTTTGAAAACAAGTAAATGTTATTTTAAAAATTAGTTTTTAATTTTTTCCTTCACTATCAACGATTCGGTGTTTCTAACTTTAAAATTGTCAATCTTTTACTTCACAAGAAATTAAATTAGAAATTTTTTACTTCGCTTATTTTCAAATTTACGGGTTAATTATTTTGGTTTTCTCTTTTTATTTAACGTTACCTTTCTTTTACTTTTCTTTTTGTTTGTGGATATTTAACGAATGTAATTAATATTCTGCGTTCTAAATATAGTTAAATTTTTGCTTTTTGGATAAACTTTTGCATTTTTGGGCCGTTGTAATCACTATTTCTCGAATTCAACCCTAACAACACTACTATTTAGTTAAGAGCCGATAGAGTAATACGAATCCGAGCAGTTTATTCATAGCCGTTTCGAATCCGAGCAGTTTATTCATAGCCGTTTCCTAGTTGTTGAAGGCGGATTTCAAAATAGCAATCTGTCTCAATTGTTTCAAGACGTGCCCAATTGTTTCAATACGTAACCATAAGTCAGATTGAATCAGATTGAATCTATGAAGGTCCTGTGTTAGATCCACAATGTTGTTGCCTCTGTATCTGCATCTTTGTTGAGAGAGGGTCGTGTGTTCGATCCACAATGTCGTTGTCTCTATATTTTGTTTTGAGAGGGCGTACTGAAGATATGAAGGTCGTGTGTTCCATCCACATTCCTCTGTACCTTTGTTTGGAGAGCGCCAGAAGGTCCTATGTTAGATCCACACTGTTCTGTATCTTTGTTGGGTCCTGTGTTCGATTAGCGCTCCTTGTATCTTTGTTGGGAAAACTGCTCTGTATCCTTGTTGAGAGAGTGGCGGGCTGAATATATGAAAGTCGTGTGTGCGATCCACACTCAACCAAGCTACCACCTCATAACTCTACTTAAATCACATTGGAGGTAAGGAGGCAATTTCTATCCATTCAAATTATCTTAACATTCTTGACTCATGCTCCCACTTATTCGATCTTTGTTTTAAAGTATTGATTATAAAAAATTTCTACAACTATGGATATCGTTTATGGATAGTTTTGTGTGCACACCTCCTCTTCTTCGATCTTTGTTTTGAAGTGTTGGTTATAAAAAAATTCTGCAACTATGGATATCGTTTATGGATAGCTTTGTTTGTACATGTGAAGCCATGCTTTTTCGAATTTAGGATAATTTTGTTTGCAGAATCCTTCTTCTCACGTGTTGTTTATAAAAAAAAATCTGCAACTATGGATATCTTTTAGCGATAATTTTGTTTGCACATTTAAAACCATGCTTTTTTTCCAGCCTTGTTTTAAAGTAGGGTTTATAACTATTTCTATGGATATCCTTTAGGATAATTTTGTTTGCACATTTAAAACCATGCTTCTTTTTCAGCCTTGTTTTAAAGTAGGGTTTATAACTTTTTCCTATAGATATTGTTTATGTATAATTTTGTTTGCACATTTGAAATCATGCCTTCTTTTTATCCTTGTTTTAAAATAGGGTTTATAATTTTTCTCTGCAACTATGAATATAGTTTGTGAATAATTTTGTTTGTACATTTGAGTTTGCGAATAATTTTGTTTGTACATTTGAAACCATACAACTATGGATATCGTTTGTGAATAATTATGTTTGTACATTTGAAACTACGCATCTTCTTTGAGCCTTGTTTTAAATTAGGCTTATAATTTTTCCATGCAACTATGCATAGAAGCGTTTATGGATAATTTTGCCTGCACATTTGAAATGTTGAACACTTGTTACGCCGTAAGGCGTTTCCCTCTGAAATCAACTCCCCCAATTGCCACCGTGTACTTATTTGAGCCATCCGATCAGATGTTAGACGATTGAAACTTTCCGGACCGTTGGATGTAGTTGGATGTAATTTAGGTTAATTTATTATATAGTTTTCTGCTTCGCTGCTTCAAATCGCCGTATAGTTTCTCGGTGCTTCAAATCGCGTATAGTTTTTATCGCTGCTTCAAATTTCCCTGAGCAGGCAGCGTCTCTGGGCATCCGACTCGAAGAGTATCCAGTGAGGGTCGAGGAGTATCCAGTGAGGGTTTTGCAGGCAAAGTTTTCAATGGATCTTTCGGCCTCCATCGGAAGAGAAATCCTGCATCGATCGGAAGAAATTTCTCGCGTTTTAGGAAGGAAAATCCCCTTACAAACAGAGGACGGACTGGATTATGAACGAAGATGCCAGAGGATTCAGATCCTCCACAGTCAAGGTCATTAGTTTATTTTGATAATCATTTTATCCAGATGTTCTGTAGGCCGTCAAATATTTTGATTATTGCAAGATTTTAAGGAATTTTTGTTTATGCTGGTCACATAAATCAGAGTTGTAGTTGTTATCTAACCTGAGAAGGTGAATACAGAGGAAATCTTGGGTAAGGATTGAATGATTGCGGAATAACAAGAAGGGAAGTCCTTTTTTTAACAGTAGGTGAAGAAAACCAGATCCGAATGGGGTGTGTGGCAGGCAAGCTGTCGACTGAAGGCTTCGCTGTGCAGAAAATGATTGATGATCATCGGATTCGCCAAAACAAACTGCGAGAATCTGAGGTATTTTAACACTCTGGCCACTATGGTTTAGGAGCTTACTCTACCCACACAATAGGTCGGAGTGCCAAATCCAGTGAGTGTCCGATTACCATATGTCAACTGTAGTTTAAGATATATACGAAACCACAAGCAAATCCTAATCATCATCGTGTTTACTCTTATCATGAAAATTTCCTGCACAAACGCTTCAGGCCCCTGTTCTGATCTGTGCTCAGACACCAAACCAGGACTACTCATGAAGAAAAGCAGCTGCCCTTTTTGTAGACTTTTCGTGGCCATATTTCTTTCCACGACCCTTGTGCAGTGGACTAGATCATACCTCATACAGATACTTCTTTATCACAGGTCTGAAACGATCTTGGTTTTTCTTACCAGTTGCTTTCCCTTTGTTTCTAGATATGCTAAATTTTAGTTTCTGACAATCCCATCACTTATACTACAATAGTAATATCTATGTGATGTGGAATTTCCAGAATAATTCTGATAACCTAAAAATCTTTTATGTTTTAAGTTGCAAAAAACTGGCTCTATCATGCTTTTCTCCACAGATATTTGGAGGAGATTCTGGTTGGAATAGATGTGTAGACTCACTCATATTGTCAAATGACTCTTGTTGGACGCACATGCAAATTTATGAGTGCAGACTTCAAAAATTTGATGATCAATTTATGAATCCGCTGAGGCACTGAACCAGAGGTGCAGTGATTCGGCCATCCACAATTGCATCGAATACCTTCTGGATGCCCTCTTGGCATGTTTGGTCTGTCCTCGGAGTCATCATTTTCATTTTGAGTTTCTCTCGGATAAATTCATACAGAGGAAATAATTTAGAGCCATGGATTAATGTTTTGCAACAGGAGCAGCATGTGAATGTTAGTGGGCTCCGCGTAAGAAAGCACGATTTCTGTAATCTCTTCTTGAAGGTGGGATTCGAGCTCTTTTAACTGCTCTACAATTTCAATCTTGTGGAATGCAAGAATGGCGTCAAGAAATGTCTGTTTGAGGGCGGAGACAAGTGCGAGGGAAGGGTTGCAGGGGGCTTCTAAATATGTGTATATTGGAATACCCCTGGCGACCTTAATAAGTTGTTCTTTAATGGATTTAGGAAGATGGCATGCGTCTGAAATGCTTGAGGTGACTTCTAACACAACTTTCAGAAATCTTCAACTACCTTGTTCCTGCAACAGCAGAATGGATTCACTGGAATGCTCCCCAGTCTCGATGGGCTCTTAATCTGCAAGTGACTTTTCTGAATGGCAATAAATTCGATGACATCCTCATTTTTTTAGAACATTTGAGCAACAATCCACACACATTCATATAAGTTTGTAGGGCTTATTGAATGCATTGCTTTGCCCCAATTGGCAGCAGTAAGAACTGCATTGTGTAGCCACACACAGCCCATTAATTGCTTTGAAGTTGAATAACATTTCCCCTCTGAGCATTATCTTGATGCCAACGTGGGTATGGTGTTCAAGGATTCTGCAATGATTATGCCTGTTTTCTGTCATGCTTTTCTCCATAGATATTTGGAGGAGATTCTGGTTGGAATAGATATGTAGACTCACTCATATTGTCAAATGACTCTTGTTGTATGCACATCTAAATTTCTGAGTGCAGACTTCACAAATTTGATGATTAATTTATGAATCCGCTTAGGCACTGAAGCAGACGTGCAGTGATTCGGCCATCCACAATTGCATCGAATACCTTCTGGATGCCCTCTTCGGGTGTTTGGTCTGTCCTCAGAGTCATCATTTTCGTTTTGAGTTTCTCCCGGATAAATTCATACAGAGGAAATAATTTAGAGCCATGGATTAATGTTTTGCAACAGGAGCAGCATGTGATTGGAGAAATGGTCAGCTGGATTGCATTTGAAACTTTGTGGAAGCCACTTACTGGAGAACTGTGTTTAAGGGGAAAAACAAATCTATAGCAGAAGAAAAAGAGCATGAATTTTCAACTAAGCTTCTGGTTGTTATCTTAGCTGGCCTTGCAGATTCAAGGCATAATGGGAGTATTTCTTTATAGAAGCCAAACAAAGATAACTGGGATATATCAAAACATTCTCGGCTGTATTCTTGCAGGCATATTAATGGTACTGTATGAGTAAGGAGTGTGTACACTTTAAGTTAGTGATTTGAGATGGGATTTCTTTAATAATGGCGTTATTAGGCTTCTTGCCCAGTTTAATACTGTGTAAAGATTTCAAGTTGGAATGAGATTATATATATATTTAATGCTTTTTTCTTTCTACATTATTTTGAACTTTATAATACAATTGTAATGATCTTATGGTTAGTTGTAGTTCATCCAAGCTAAATAATTGTATTTTGGTGTTAGAATTCTTAGGTTCTTAGTTATCCCTCAAGTCTTTCCATATATTAGCTGATGCTTCTATATAAGCAATGAATTTTTGATCTAAATACAAATGTGCTCCCTCTTCGGATTCCTGTAATTTCACTGTCAAAGAAAGTGATGTTGGGAAACAAGTAGCATAAAAGATATAATTTAAGAGAGATGCTCAGCAATCCATGACATTTTTCAGGTAAACGGTCCTTATATGGGCTTGTGTATTTTCAATTTTGCAATATCACCAATTATAACTCGATCTGGTACACCATTCACCATCTAAATTTGTTGCAGACAACGTCGACCAAAAAAGGATCTTAGTCTGAGAGGTAAGCTTCCTGAAAATCTCAACCAGCTCAAATCTTCAACTACCATCTTCCTGCAACAGCAGAATGGATTCACTGGAATGCTCCCAGTCTCAATGGGATCTTAATCTGCAAGTGACTTTTCTGAATGGAAATAAATTCAATGACATCCTCATTTTTTAAGAACATTTAAACAACAATCCGTGCACATTCATATAAGTTTGTAGGGCTTATTGAATGCATTGCTTTGCCCCAATTGGCAGCAGTAAGAACTACATTGTGTAGCCACACACAACCCATTAATTGCTTTGAAGTTGAATAGCATTTCCCCTATGAGCATTATCTTGATGCCAACGTGGGTATGCTGTTCAAGGATTCTGCAATGATTATGCCTATTTTCTGTCATGCGTTTCTCCACAGATATTTGGAGGAGATTCTGGTTGGAATAGATGTGTAGACTCACTCATATTGTTAAATGACTCTTGTTGTACACACATGTAAATTTCTGAGTGCAGACTTCACAAATTTGATGATCAATTTATGAATCTGCTCAGGCACCGAAGAAGAGGTGCAGTGATCCGGCCATCCACAATTGCATCGAATACCTTCTGGATGCCCTCTTGGGGTGTTTGGTCTATCCTCGAAGTCATCATTTTCGTTTTGAGTTTCTCCCGGATAAATTCATACATAGGAAATAATTTAGAGCCATGGATTAATGTTTTGCAACAGGAGCAGCATGTGATTGGAGACATTATCAGCTGGATTTCATTTGAGTCTTTGAGGAAGCCACTTACTCGAGAACTATGTTTAAGGTAAAAAAAAAATCTATAGCAGAAGCAAAAGAGCATGAATTTTCAACTAAGCTTCTAGTTGTTATCTTAGCTGGCATTGCAGATTCAAGGCATAATGGGAGTATTTCTTTACAGAAGCCAAACAAAGATAACTGGGATATATCAAAACATTCTAGGCTGTATTCCTGCAGGCATATTGATGGTACTGTATGAGTAAGGAGTGTGTACACTTTAAGTTAGTGATTTGAGATGGGATTTCTTTAATAATGACGTTATTGGGCTTCTTGCCCAGTTTAATACTTTGTAAAGATTTCAAGTTGGAACGAGATTCTCTATATATATCTAATGCTTATATGTTTTCTTTCTACACTTTTTTGAACTTTATAATACAATTGTAATGATCTTATGGTCAGTTGTAGTTCATCCAGGCTAAATAATTCTATTTTGGTGTTAGCATTCTTAGGTTCTTAGTTATCCCTCCAGTCTTTCCATATATTAGCGGATGCTTCTATATATAAGCAATGAATTTTTGATCTGAACACAAATGTGCTCCCTCTTTAGATTCCTGTAAATTCACTGTCAAAAAAAGTGATGTTGGGAAACGAGCACCAAAAAAGTATAATTTAAGAGAGATGTTCAGCAATCCATGACATTTTTCAGGTATTTACTAAGAAATGCCTATAATTAGGCTTGCTTGAGGATGCTCCTGATTTGTGTAGGAATCTGATATAATTGGTTTATTTGTAATAATGTTATATTGATTGATCAACTCATGTTTTTATTCATTTTCTAGCATCCCACATACTTAGCCCAAGCCTTTCGTTGTATAACTTGACATTGATTGTATAGGTATATAGTAAAGATTATTTCAAAACTAAATACAAAATAATTTATTTATTATCTTATAATTATTTAAACAATTAAACAATATTATATTAAAAAACGTTGGTAAACAACTACTCTGACTCCAATATGACCTATATCTCATCAATTTTTAGGCTTGGGAAACGGTCCTTATATGGGCTTGTGTATTTTCAGTTTTGCAGTATCACCAATTATAACTCAATCTGGTACACCATTCACCATCTAAATTTTTTGCGGACAACGTCGACCAAAAAAGGGATCTTAGTCTGAGAGGTAAGCTTCCTGACAATCTCAACCAGCTCAAATCTTCAACTACCATGTTCCTGCAATAGCAGAATCGATTCACTGGAATGCTCCCAGTCTCAATGGGCTCTTAATCTGCAAGTGACTTTTCTGAATGGCAATAAATTCGATGACATCCTCATTTTTTAAGAACATTTAAACAACAATCTGTGCACATTCATATAAGTTTGTAGGGCTTATTGAATCCATTGCTTTGCCCCAGTTGGCAGCAGTAAGAACTGCATTGTGCAGCCACACACAACCCATTAATTGCTTTGAAGTTGAATAACATTTCCCCTCTAAGCATTATCTTGATGCCAACGTGGGTATGGTGTTCAAGGATTCTGCAATGATTATGCATGTTTTCTATCATGCTTTTCTCCACAGATATTTGGAGGAGATTCTGGTTGGAATAGATGTGTAGACTCACTCATATTGTCAAATGACTCTTGTTGTACGCACATGTAAATTTCTGAGTGCAGACTTCACAAATTTGATGATCAATTTATGAATCTGCTCAGGCACTGAAGCAGAGGTGCAGTGATTCGGCCATCCAATTTGATGATCAATTTATGAATCCGCTCAGGCACTGAAGCAGAGGTGCAGTGATTCGGCCATCCATAATTGCATCGA
The DNA here is from genome assembly GCA_000404065.3 of Pinus taeda. Taxonomy (NCBI): domain Eukaryota; kingdom Viridiplantae; phylum Streptophyta; class Pinopsida; order Pinales; family Pinaceae; genus Pinus; species Pinus taeda. Next base: position 4,967 of record APFE031214826.1, on the reverse strand, counting down.
ATACCTTTTGGATGCCCTCTTCGGGTGTTTGTTCTATCCTCGGAGTCATCATTTTCGTTTTGAGTTTCTCCCGGATAAATTCATACAGAGGAAATAATTTAGAGCCATGGATTAATGTTTTGCAACAGGAGCAGCATGTGATTGGAGCGGCTCGATTGCATTTGAGTCTTTGAGGAAGCCACTTACTGGAGAACTGTGTTTAAGGGAAAAAACAAATCTATAGCAGAAGCAAAAGAACATGAATTTTCAACTAAGCTTCGGGTTGTTATCTTAGATGGATATATCAAGCCAAACTAAGATAACTGGGATATATCAAAACATTCGCGACTGTATTCCTGCAGGCATATTGATGGTACTCTATGAGTAAGGAGTGTGTACTCTTTTAGTGATTTCAGATGGGATTTCTTTAATAATGACGTTATTGGGCTTCTTGCCTAGTTTAATACTATGTAAAGATTTCAAGTTGGAATGAGATTCTATATATATATATCTAATGCTTATATGTTTTCTTTCTACAATTTTTTGAATATAATACAATTGTAATGATCTTATGGTGAGTTGTAGTTCATCCAAGCTAAATAATTGTATTTTGGTGTTAGCGTTCTTAGGTTATTAATTATCCCTCCTGTCTTTCCATATATTAGCTAATGCTTCTATATAAGCAATGAATTTTTGATCTAAACACAAATGTGCTCCCTCTTCGGATTCCTATAATTTCACTGTCGAAGAAGTGTAGTTTCCTATAATTTCATTGTCGAAGAAGTGTAGTTGGGAAACAAGTACCAAAAAATACATAATTTAAGAGAGATGTTCAGCATTCCATGACATTATTCAAGTATTTACTCAGAAATACCTATAATTATGCTTGCTTGAGGATGCATGACATTATTCAAGTATTTACTCAGAAATACCTATAATTAGGCTTGCTTGAGGATGCTTCTGATTTGTGTAGGAATGTGATATAATTGTTTTATTTGTAATAACGTTATATTGATTGATCAACTCATATTTTTATTCATTTTCTGGTATCCCACATACCTAGCCCAAGCCTTTCGTTGTATAACTTGACATTGATTGTATAGATCTATAGTAAAGATTATTTCAAAACTAAATACAAAATAATTTATTTATTACCTTATAATTATTTAAACAATTAAAAAATATTATATTAAAAAACGTTGGTAAACAACTACTCTGACTATGACCTATATCTCATCAGTTTTTAGGCTTGGTAAACGGTCCTTATATGGGCTTGTGTATTTCCAATAAAGCAATATCACCAATTATAACTCTATGTGGGACACCATTCACCATCTAAATTTGTTGTGGACAACGTCGACCAAAAAAGGATCTCAATCTGACAGGTAAGCTTCCTGAAAATCTCAACCAGCTCAAATATTCAAGTACCTTGTTCCTGAAAATCTCAACTAGCTCAAATCTTCAAGTACCTTGTTCCTGCAACAGCAGAATGGATTCACTGGAATGCTCCCCTGTCTCAATGGGCTCTTAATCTGCAAGTGACTTTTCTGAATGGCAATAAATTCGATGACATCCTCATTTTTTTAGAACATTTAAACAACAATCCAAGCATATTCATATAAGTTTGTAGGGCTTATTGAATGCATTGCTTTGCCCCAATTGGCAGCAGTAAGAACTGCATTGTGCATCCACACACAGCCCATTAATTGCTTTGAAGTTGAATAACATTTCCCCTCTGAGCATTATCTTGATGCCAATGTGGGTATGGTGTTAAAGGATTCTACAATGATTATGCCTGTTTTTTGTCATGCTTTTCTCCATAGATATTTGGAGGAAATTCTGGTTGGAATAGATGTGTAGACTCACTCATATTGTCAAATGACGCTTGTTGTACGCACATCTAAATTTCTGAGTGCAGACTTCACAAATTTGATGATCAATTTATGAATCCGCTCAGGCACTGAAGCAGAGGTGCAGTGATTCGGCCATCCACAATTGCATCGAATACCTTCTGGATGCCCTCTTGCAGTGTTTGTTCTATCTTTAGAGTCATCATTTTTGTTTTGAGTTTCTCCTGGATAAATTCATACAGAGGAAATAATTTAGAGCCATGGATTAATGTTTTGCAACAGGACCAGCATGTGATTGGAGACATGGTCAGCTGGATTGCATTTGAGTCTTTGAGGAAGCCACTTACTGGAGAACTGTGTTTAAGGGAAAAAACAAATCTATAGCAGAAGCAAAAGAGCATGAATTTTCAACTAAGCTTCTGGTTGTTATCTTAGCTGGCCTTGCAGATTCAAGGCATAATGGGAGTATTTCTTTACAGAAGCCAAACAAAGATAACTGGGATATATCAAAACATTTTTGGTTGTATTCCTGCAGGCATATTGATGGTACTATATGAGTAAGGAGTGTGTACACTTTAAGTTAGTGATTTGAGATGGGATTTCTTTAATAGTGACGTTATTGGGCTTCTTGCCCAGTTTAATACTGTGTAAAGATTTCAACTTGGAATGAGATTCTATATATATATATCTAATGCTTATATGTTTTCTTTCTGCTTGAACTTTATAATACAATTGTAATGATCTTATGGTCAGTTGTAGTTCATCCAGGCTAAATAATTGTATTTTGGTGTTAGCATTTTTAGGTTCTTAGTTATCCCTCCAGTCTTTCCATATATTAGCTGATGCTTCTATATAAGCAATGAATTTTTGATCTGAACACAAATGTGCTCCCTTTTCGGATTCCTGTAATTTCACTGTAAAAAAAAGTGATGTTGGGAAACAAGTACCAAAAAAGATATAATTTAAGAGAGATGTTCAACAATCCATGACATTTTTCAGGTATTTACTCAGAAATGCCTATAATTAGGCTTGCTTGAGGATGCTTTTGATTTGTGTAGGAATGTGATATAATTGGTTTATTTGTAATAACGTTATGTTAATTGATCAACTCGTATTTTTATTCATTTTCTGGCATCCCACATACTTAGCCCAAGCCTTTCGTTGTATAACTTGACATTGATTGTATAGGTATATAGTAAAGATTATTTCAAAACTAAATACAAAATAATTTATTTATTATCTTATAATTATTTAAACAATTAAAAAATATTATATTAAAAAACGCTGGTAAACAACTACTCTGACTCCAATATGACCTATATCTCATCAATTTTTAGGCTTGGGAAACGGTCCTTATATGGGCTTGTGTATTTTCAATTTTGCAGTATCACCAATTATAACTCGATCTGGTACACCATTCACCATCTAAATTTGTTGCGGACAATGTCGACCAAAAAAGGGATCTCAGTCTGAGAGGTAAGCTTCCTGAAAATCCCAACCAGCTCAAATCTTCAACTACCATGTTCCTGCAACAACAGAATGGATTCACTGGAATGCTCCCCAGTCTCAATGGGCTCTTAATCTGCAAATGACTTTTCTGAATGGCAATAAATTCGATGACATCCTCATTTTTTTAGAACATTGAAACAACAATCCGCGCACATTCATATAAGTTTGTAGGGCTTATTGAATACATTGCTTTGCCCCAATTGGCAGCAGTAAGAACTGCATTGTGCAGGCACACACAACTCATTAATTGCTTCGAAGTTGAATAACATTTCCCCTCTGAGCATTATCTTGATGCCAACGTGGGTATGGTGTTCAAGGATTCTGCAATGATTATGCCTGTTTTCTGTCATGCTTTTCTCCACAGATATTTGGAGGAGATTCTGGTTGGAATAGATGTGTAGACTCACTCATATTGTCAAATGACTCTTGTTGTACGCACATGTAAATTTCTGAGTGCAGACTTCACAAATTTGATGATCAATTTATGAATCCGCTCAAGCACTTAAGCATAGGTGCAATGATTCGGCCATCCACAATTGCATCGAATACCTTTTGGATGCCCTCTTGGGGTGTTTGGTCTGTCCTCAGAGTCATCATTTTTGTTTTGAGTTTCTCCCAGATAAATTCATACAGAGGAAATAATTTAGAGCCATGGATTAATGTTTTGCAATGGGAGTAGCATGTGACTGTTAGTGCGCTCTGCGTAAGAAATCATGATTTCTGTAATCTCTTCTTGAAGGTGGGATTTGAACTCTTTTAACTGCTCTACAATTTCAGTCTTGTGGAATGCAAGAATGGTGTCAAGAAATGTCTGTTTGAAGGTGGAGACAAGTGCGAGGGAAGGGTTGCAAGGGGTTCTAAATATGTGTACATTGGAATACCCCTGGCGACCTTAATAAGTTGTTCTTTAATGGATTTAGGAAGATGGCATGCGTCTGAAACGCTTGAGGTGGCTTCTAACACAACTTTCAGAAGAATTTGTTTCAATTGTCGAAGATCTATTGCCTGGTTGAGAGCATATAAGTGCGATGTCAAAATGAGTTTCAATATATCCAGAGCTTCTTTAGTATTCAATGGCGAAGTCATGTTGATATGAAGCGCAAATAGAACTGTACGACGCCAAAGTTAGTTTCAATATATCCAGAGCTTCTTCAGTCTTCAATGGCGAAGTCGTGCATCTTAGGTTATCAATGGACCCTAATAACAGATGCATTTCCTTACCTGGGAAATTGCATTTCACCCATGTTTTGCGCTACTTCATTGTTTTTCTAGTCATTAGTTATGTAGGAATCTTGTTCTAAGTTCATTCATTTAGGGGAAGCAAGGTTATTGACTTTGTTGTAACATGCACAGAAAAAGCTCACCAAGGTAAAGTCCAGAAAATTTTCATGGAAAATTTCTGGTGACCATGAATCCGAGGGAGAAATGAAAGAAGTTTCCATAAGAGGGTAAATTCAAATGCGGAGACATTTGGAGTTGTATCCATTCTCAGAATAAACATAATTAACGATTGCAATTGTAACTCATTATTATCTGTCCTTGCTTTCAACAATGTCCATTCACATGTCCCTATTCTTCCCCACTCTATGCCTTACGGCGTTTCCTTTGCAACATAAGGTGCAAATGCTA
>APFE031214810.1:0-12590 GCA_000404065.3 Pinus taeda | reverse complement strand
TTGGACCTAAGGTAAGATCGAAAACATTTGAATTCTCATAGAATGATGTGTATTTGGAGAAGGATAGCTCTTGTTTGGTTTGTTTGTCACTAGAGAGTCTTAGACTCCTAGGGAGGTTAGATTTGTCCGCAAATATAACTCTTTCCGCATGACAAGATAGTTAGGGGATATGTCTCTTATTATGAGCTACTTGGTTGTAACTATATGAGATTTTAGTGGATCTTCATTATATAGGGTAGCTTCTTATGTTTTTGTATAAATAGGAGAGCCTTCTCCTTTGAAAGGCATGTGTCAAGTTGGAGAAATGATCATGTTTTTAATAGAGAATTTGGAGTTTATACTTGAAGATTTCAAGATTTATCTTTGCTTGCATGTGGAGCTTCTTCACTTGCCATCCTCATACACCATTGGAATGGCCATCTAATGATTCTGAAATCTAATTGATTTTATATATTAAAGCTCATTTGCTTTCTTAGTATTAGTTTTAGAATGACTGTGTAATCTTTGCTTTTCTAAAATTTTCAATAGGGAATATTTATGTATTTTCCAATTGGATTAAGTTTGAGTCAAGGGCTCATAGTTATTTAGTTTCCTTTCATATTCTATTATTTACTTTCTTATATCAAACCATCAATTCATTGTATAATTGAATAAAGGATTAGGACAAGAAGGTGACTTCAAATTGGGTGATTGAATGTTCAACCTATGTAATCATTTAGCTTTACTTTTTCGTGCTTTTATATTTGATTTTAAGATCCTCATTTAATTGTGTTAACTGATATTCCTAAATATCATTCTAAGAAATTGATTAATCATATTTCAAGATTGAATGGTTGAATATTTGATACATGCAATTACAGAGTTATTTTCTGCACACTTTACTTGCTTTTCTAGGACATTAGAAGTTAAAGTATAAATAGTTTCTTACACATCATCTCAAGAAGGTACCACTTCATAATTGAATGTTGAAGTAACTACGCATACATTAGTTGTTTTTGATTTCACAGGTTAGTTGAATTTTATTTTCATTATTTTATTTCATAGATGAGATGAATTTGTTTTCATTATTTTGTAGTTAGATTGATCTAAACTGAAAGACAATTTCTAGAACATATAGTGCACGCATGCTTCACAAGTTTACCAAACCCCCAGGTTGAAAAATTAAATGATAGGCAATCAATTTGCTCCAACAAAGGCTCGTGTTGATCTTTCCCTGGGAACCATGGGGATTGATTCACGGTGTTTGTTTTTAGTGTAGTGATTATGGTATTTTATGAATTGTTGAGCTTGATTTGTGTCTTTGTTTATTTCTAGCGTATGGCCATACCACTTTGTTTGCAGAGTCATGTTGTTATTAGTTTTTATGGTCTTCTTATTGTTTGTTTCTTGTCTTGCCTTTTATGTTTTGAGTCTGGGGAATTGGTTGGGAAATATGAAAATTAATGGAGCACGGGGAGAGTTATGCGGTACTCGATAGGTAATGTAAGACATGTATGTAGTTTTGTGTATGAGTAAGCACAGTGGAGGGTAAGACTATGACAGTTGGTTGGACTGGTTGGGTCCATTGTGGTAAATGGAAAGAAGTAGTGTAGACATGAGAAAGGTAATTAGAGAAAGTATAGTAAATGGATCAGAGGTGTCATATGCTTTGGCTACGTTGGGAATTGTTACTCTCAATGCCTATGCATAAATAACGAAGTTATCCTAACCTAAAACTGATGTTATTTGGTAATTATTTTATGATCATGATTATGTTGAAGTTTATATATGTATACATCTCTGAATGTATGTCGTTGTCTCAAAATATCATGATTGTTTTACTCTAAAATTTATATATGTATGTATGAATGTATCCATGTATCTATGTTACTATCTAACAGGCTTGTCATGGATCATTCTTGTAGAGGAATGATTGCTTATGAAGGAGAACAACCTGAAGAGGTTCCTAGTCTTACGAGGAATCAATTGGGAAGAATAGTCACAACAAATATACGAGGTCAGTATCATGTGGATATGATTTGACATAGTAAACTTGTATTATGCCTATATCTATGTTATAGCATGTAATGTTAAGGGATATATCAACAAAGTCAAAATATATCAACAAAGTCAAAGGAGTGTGGTCTATGACATACTAGGATAAGCATGGATGAGATATCAGAAGAAAGATTTCTTGGTAAGGAGAATATGATTTTGGATGTGTGGTACTATTGTTGATGATATGTTGTATATTTTGTACATGTTGCAATTATGATGTGTGAACTTATGGTGTTGTGTATACATAGCATGTGTACATGTTATTTAAGCAATGTTATGTATAGGATTGTATAAGTAGGGTTGTGCAAATACTGCATATGGGGTGTTGTATACATATTGTACTAACTTCATGATGTATATGCGGTGTGTGTACATATGGTGCTATGTACATATCGTGTTGTGTGAATGATTATAAAAGTGGTGTTGTGAGCATGTGGTGCAGTGTACATGTTGTACATAGGATGCTATGAGCATGCGGTGTTGTGTACATGTCGTGCATGTGATGCTATGTACATATGGTGTCGCATACACATCATGCATGTGGTACTGTGTACATGTGGTATTCTATACATGTTATATAGTGGTTTAGTGTACATGTTGCATTATGTACACGTTGTGCAGGTGGCGCCATGTACATGTGATGTTGTTAACATGTTCTGTAGGTGGTGGAGTGTATAGGTGGTACTGTGTACGTGTTGTACATATGGTACTAGTGTATGTGTGGTATTGTGTTATGGGCATGTGGTATTATGTATAGGCATGATGTAGTCATGGTATTGTGGCGTGTGTACCTGTTTTGTGGTACTCTATGTAGGTACATCCGTTGGGTGGTATTTCACATCGGGCATATATGGATGCATTATATTGTATACACTGGGTGTAGGTGTATGCGTTATATGTCAGGTGTAGATGCATGTATTGCATGATGTGGTATGTGGTGTGACTGTATTTTTGTGATGCAAACTATGTTTCTATGCACATGGTTGAGGACAAGGCATTGGATGTTTGTCGGGTGTGGCAACTAATCCAATGCGTTATAGAAAGAACCAAGGTAGAAGTAAGGATAGGTGAAGGATACGTATCGGTATTGTATTTCACTTTTAGTATGTATGTGATTAATGATTCCGGCCCATGATGATTACATGTGATCTATGATTTTGATTTATGATGGTTACGTGTCATTTATGATTTTGATGGTTATGTTTGAGCTAACCTAATGTTATTTATTTTTATACATGTTGAATTGGTCAAATATGCTATTTTGACTTGTTGTGATAGGAAGAAAACATGATTGCAAATGTAACATATTGATAAGCTACCAATGAGGTATGATCTGAATTTATTTTAAAAGTAATGGAAGCTATGTACATGGTACAAGAATCATGAACATGCCCGGTTGGGTAGTTGAAATCAACTAGAAGAATTAACAGTTTGATATGGTGGTTGGGTGGTTGCTTATGGTGGTTTGGTAGTTTCTTTATGATGGTTTAGTATTTGATTGATGTTGGTTTAGTATATTCTTTATGGTGATTGATATATGCTTTATGATGGTTGATATAGGCTTTATGATGATTTGATGTGTGCTTTATGTTGGTTGATACATGCTATATGACGTTTTGATATATGTCTTATGATGCTTTTATATATGCTATATGATGATTAGTGTATGATTGATATATGTTTGGTATATGATTTGGCATGTGTTTTGGTATATATATTTTGATGATGTTGTTATATGTACACCTGTGTATGGATGTAAATATCATAACGAGCTAGGTTACAAAACTTCACTATATGGTATGGGTGTAATTCTGTTATTCTATCATGTGGTTATGTTATCGTGATGTTATGATGTCATATGAATTTTCTTAAGCAGAATGATCATTATAAATACCATAATGAGTTGTGTTATAAAGCCCCACTATGTGGTATGTTGTCATGTCATTATGATGTGATGTCTTGAGTAAATCTTTCATTGTAAATGCTACATCAATATGGGTTATAAAGCTCAATGAGAAGTCTATCTTCTTTCAGTAGGCTAGTGAGGTATATGTGTGATTGAGCACTAAGGACGGTGTTCCCCCAAGGGGGAGGGTTCTGTAATAGCCCTGGTGAAAATTCCATATAATAAATGTTAAAAGAAATAACCACAGATGACAGGGACATGCATTCCAAGTTGAATGTTGGGCAAGACATCCTAGGGGGTGTTCAATTCGTTTTTTATGGCTAAGGAAATTTGCAAAGGCAATGGCTAAGGAATTAAAGAGGAAAAAAGGTATTTTGGCACATTTATTTATGAAAATATTGGAAATTAGGAGAAAAGGAAGGTGAAAGGTCATAGGTTTCATGTGAGGAGGAAATTGAAGCAAAATAATGGAAAATAAATAAAATAGAGCACTCATTCATAAAAAGGCTTCTGAGGACAAGTGGGTAAGCTTGATCAGTTTAGTTTTGGAGCTCTCTCATTATTATCTCTCTCCCTCATACTCTTGGATACTTAGAGTTTTCTTGGAGAACTCTTGGATAGTGTCGCATACTTGGATTCTTGGAGCAAGAAGGAAAAGGAAGAGCATGAAAGTGCAAGAAGGCATCGTCACCAGCAACTACATCATATTTTATTGCATGTACAAAGTTGCATGTATGATTTCTTCACTAGTTTTGTCATGCATGACACATGCATGTGGTTTCTTGATTATGATTTGTCATTCACATGGAGGATGGTTGAGATTGAAAGTGGATTGCCTATCCTTTCCATTTCCTAGATAGCCATGGTGACTTTGGGTTTACTTTCATTTATTTGTTTTGGTTGGTTGTCGTGTTTCTAGAGCTTGGGTTGAGTTACTAGTCCTTGAAGCCCCGATTGAACAAACACTCTAGAAGCTTTGCAATAACTTGGGTTGAGTTACTAGTCCTGGAATCCCTGGTTGGACAAATGCTCTTGAAGCCCTTGGTGGGTTGAGTAACTAGTCTTGGAATCCTTGGTTGGACAAATGCTCTAGAAGCCCTGTATAAGTTGTGGGTTGAGTTACTCGTTCTGGAAGCCTTGGTTGGAAAAACTCTCTAGAAGCCCTAGAAGGCTTAGATGGAGACCATTCTAATGATGGTTTTGGTGATGTTCGACTGTGAGTTGGAATCACTATTTGATGAGTTGAGGTGGATGGCCTCTGGGAGACTAGGATTTGTTTTCATTGATGTGTTCTATGAGATCACAGATTCATGCTTGGAATATGGCACGAGGGTGAATGGCTAAAGAGAGATTTAGCTCAGTCATTTTATGGTTGGGTGGAACATAGTAGTCCCATCTCTGGTTAGTTCATTGCATTAATTAATGAGAAATCCATTCCCTTGATTTTCATATCTAAAGGTACTGATGTATTTATGGATTTGATGGATTGTATGTTTATTGTATTTATGTTCCTATTATGCTCATTATATGCACATTTCATGACTACAACTATGTAGATTTGTCATCACATTTTTAATTTTATATGAATGGATAATGTGCTTATGAGTTAATGGAGGATAATGCAACAAATGGCATGAGGGAACGATGGTTCATAGCGATTCCAAGATAAGTATGAGATCCCTACACTTAATGATGTTATTTACACCTATAGGTTAAATGTTGATGATATGTTTGACGAAATGCATGTCATGTCTAGTAGGGGTCTAATGATGATCTTGTTCATATTATTGATTTTGCATCATTGTTTCCTTGTATCATTACCAATTCTAAATTATCATTCCATTTTGAGCAGTATCTTGGGCTCTGGGTCGAAAAAGGTGGCTCAAATCCCAGAATGATAGCATTAGTGCTGAGACGAACTCACCTGGACAGTGTCTGGGAAGCCTCATAAGGCACCTGGGAAGTTTTTGAGGAGTGTTAGTACTGAAACTAAGTCACTTGGGTAGTGGCTAGGGAGCATTACACTTCGCTAATTCTCTCAAACATCAGTAGGACCCAGGGATAGGCAGTCTGAGTGGCTGATTTGTCTTTTGAAAATTATGTGGATAGTTTTGGATGACTGTGTGTGGTGTTTCGTAGATTCCATTTCGTTAAAGTCACCAAGGAGGTTGAATCTTATCATAGTGGCCTCTCATCGCATGTTTACCCTGGTTGGATGGTTGCTTGGGTAGATCTGGGAGGAGGGTGTTACAGACTAGCACAAGATCACTTCTTCTAGCACTAACAATATATTGCAAGTTCTTATCAGATAACAATTGTTCGATATAATTTTTGGTGCTCATTGTTTGATCCTCCAACAACCTTCATCTTCAAGGAGAATAAATGAAGAGGAGACATGAATGTAACTGATGAAATTATTTTATTTTTATAGCACTTCACATAATTTATCTTACCAAAGCTTTTAAATTACTTACCATCTCAAATCAAGATTTAGTATAGCTTATATTTATTATGTTCACTTAAGTAAATATTTTTTTCCTTTACATAAATAAAAGTACATTTAATTACTTTAATATAAAGAATAAATTAATGAAAGCCTGTTGTGAAAATTCTTTCTCTCTTCACTTGTATAAACGTTACAAGACATATTGGAAGTTTAAAAAACAAATATTTGACTATTTTCTCTTTTCGATTTGCTAAATTATTTTTCTAATCTAGTATTAGAACCAAGGTGTTAAAAAACCAAGGCTAAAAGTGAGTGAGGGACTTAGGTATTGGCTTGTCGAGTGATAGTTTGATGAAATATATGAGACTAGAGAGATATAACATTCATGTTTCTAATATGGTCATATCTTTTAGAGGATCTGTACATTTCCACATTATTTTGGAAAAGCAAATACATATATTTTAGAGTCACGATTTTAAAGGAACCGTACATTTTCACATGAAATCATTGGCATGAAGGAACACATAAATCCTTTTGATGAAAGAAATAATTGGAGAGACAAAGTACTTATTGAATCAATTCATGTACATAAATGTGGACAAATGAAGATAATATCATGCTTTTGTTCAATGTAGTTTTTGTTACTTGTAGATGTCTTTTCAAGAAAATGTGTTTGTGTTTACTAAGCTAAAAATAATATGTATTTTCCAAGTTCCAATAATTTAAATATATGGTAGAAAAGCAATCAAAGAGAAGCATTATATTTTATAAGGCATAATGATGATAAGTTTCCTTCTTAGGATTTTAAGAAATTTTGTAATCGAGAAGGAATACATACACAATATACCACACCTTATAGTCCATGAAAACATGAAGTTATATAGAGAAAAAATTGAACCATAAAGGAGCTGGCGAGGTGTACATTAGAGATCAAACTTGTTCGTCACAAATATTGGGTAGATGTAATTCATATTGTTATATTTTTACTAATTAGATCACCTACAATGTTTATTCTCACCATGAATTCAGAGCAAGCTTCATTTGGAATGAAGGTTTAGGTTAGTCATCTAAAGGTTTTTGGTTCATTACCATCCTCACTTTTGATGTGGCTATTGGAATTAGAAAAAATTATCTTGATCTTGCAAATGTAGATAGAGTAATTATCAAGGTAAAAGTTGAATTACGTTCCATTTTTTATATCACAAATTTAGGCCTCCAATTTTATTCTTTAGGTGGAGAAGTTTTCCAAACTAATACAAATATTTCTAGGTCACAGAAAAAGTGCTTCAAGGATCTGTTACACAAACATAGCATGGTTGGTTGTAAAAGTACATCTATATTTGTGGAGAAAGGACTGAAACTTTCTTCCAAAGATGACTGCAAATCAACAAATGATTCAATCTTTACTCAACTAGTGGAAGCCTTATCTATGCTAGAATTACGAAACCAAATATTAGATTTGTAATTATCAACATATCCATGGTCATGAGAAGTTTGTCAGTAGGACATTGGACAACAAAAATTTAGATGATTCTGAGATATGTTAAAGGTACAATAGATTTTGTTATATTACGTGGTGAAATTCATGAAGGATAATTAACTTTCTATGTCGATTCTAAATGGACAAGATTGACGGATGATTGAAATTTAACAACTGGTTATTTATTTAGTCTTGGAATAATTTCACTTTCCGGGTCTAGCGAGAAGCATGTTGTTTCTCTTTCTTCTACGAAGAGGAAATACAGGAAATCAACCAAAGGAGTGTGAGACAATGAAGGTGTTCTAAAATTAGTAAAGGATCTAGCCTGAGTCTTTCTTAAGCACACTAAAAGGGTTAATATACATTGTCATTTCATCAAACAACTTGTAGAAGATGATGAGGTTGAAATGAATATTATACCACGTGAGCAGATCGCAAATATTTTAACCAATCCACTTGGTTCAGATGAGTTTCTTAAATTTTGAGAAGAGATTTTATTTTCGAGAATGACCTTTAACAATTGATGTTAGTGTAAGTATTTAGTAAATTCTTTTCTACTCATGTAAATAAATGTCCTCCAGTCTAATTAATAATATAACGAGAAATTGCTATGCAACTTATTTTCCACTTCCCTTGTATAAATGTAAGAATACCTATTGTGAGTTTAATGAACAAATATTTGACTATTTTCTCTTCTAACTCTACGATTTTCTCTATTTTATCTTCTAGTTTATTTTTATAATAGGATGGGCTATTCAAATCTAGAACAAGACTAATTCTCGTTACTAAAAACAATAATTCATAAGGGAAAGTACAATTCCTTTTTTTGGTGATTCTTGCCAGTTGATCCTTATATCTTCAGATACCAATGGGGGAATGTGATTGGACTTTCCTAACAAGGAAAAAAATTCTCTTCTACCTCTTCCCTATGCTACAGAGGTTTTACTAGGCTTACCCTACCCTACTCCATAGAGTCATTGATCCGGATTTAAACAGGAACACAACAAATTACAAAGATAACCATAAACACAGAGATGTAGCTGAAATAATACTTCATTTCATTAATATAAAATACTAAAATATGCTTACAAACAAAAATGGAAATAAACCAGCTAGGGTGATGGTAGCTTATCTCTAAGAAGAGATGTGGTAGCTACATGCCTCTGAACTGTGTTACAATGAGGCTCCAAGGCCTATTTATTTTTGAGAAACAATGGAGAACCCTTAATATCCAAAAACCTAACCCTAGAAGATGAAAAACCAAACTGTGGGCCAAGTTTGGGTAAATTGGTACATCAACTTCCCGGGGTCATAACTTTGGCATACGATCCCTGTTTTATGTGTACAAGGGCTCGTTATAAAGTCTATCCAAACAATACAACTTTTAGGAAATAAATATTAGTCCAGGACCCATGTTGCTCCCAAATTTCAGAAAAAACGTCTTTTGAGCCTCAAAATGGCTCCAGAAGTTTAGGACCCAAAAAAATGCTACAAATAGTAAATTGTGCTACAAATAAGGAAATTAAAAAAACTAAAAGAGATAGTTGTGGGGGTCCAAATGGGATAGGTGGGTGGCCACCAACATCCACATGGATCATTCCTCCCCCCTTAGGAGGAAATGTTCCCCATTGCGTTGAGTTCCTCCATCTACTGAACTTGTTCCCTAGTGATTTGTTCCGCAATCTTTGATGTGTCCACTAATGGTGGGAAGCATGGTTGAGGGCATTCCACATTGAACACTTGGTGCAAGCAAAGGAATGGAGGAATACGGTGCTCCAAAGCATTATTTCTCCCAGCCTTAGTAATGTTGTAAGGACCATGTCGGAGTGGTTTGAGCTTCTGATGGGTTCTGGTAAGGTGTTCCTTTTGTCGATGCAACCAGACTTTGTTGCCCACTTAAAACTTGTGTGGTACCCCTGTGGATGAGGAGAAGTTGTTCTTGTGTTCTTTCATCACCGTATGCCTTTGTTGTTGTTGCTGCTACATGGAGGAACCCTTCATGGGGGTCATGGATGTGGTGACACTCTTCCCCTTACTTTGGGAGCGAACCAGATAGAAAATGAATTTCCTCATTTGGGATATGAGATTTCTACCTTTCTTAGAAACAATCAAAGATGTGGCGTTAGGTGGGGCTACCTCCAGTATATTATATAATGAATTACCCAAAGAAATAATAATAGTGTGAGGCCTTGACTCATACACAACATGTCGTCCCCATAAGTATGGCTGGCCTAATAATACATTGCAAACATCCAGAAGTGTAACATCACACAATACCTCATATGTGAATGGTTTGATGCTGCAGGGAAGGCAACACTACTAGCAAACTCAGAGATCTCATCCTTGGTGAAGCCACCCAATACTGTATGGTTGCGGGTGTCGTGTAGTCGATAGGCCCAACTGCTTCACAACCTCTGCTGAAATGAGGTTCTTTTGGCTTCCACTGTCAACAATGAATTGCAGTCATGAACCCTTCACTCACATATGTTAGTGGAAAAGACGTTCCCCCTACTCTGGATATTCGGGTTCATTCTTCTAAACCTGGGTGGTGGCGACAGTGGCACTGGTCTCCACATCAATGATCTACTTCCCTTTTCCATTGCCCTTGCCGGGTTCTAACTTAGGATTGGAACATGCATCTGACTCAGAAGTCTTCAGTTCAACCACCAACAACTGCTTGGTATGACACTCACTTGTGTTGTGAGTGGGGCTCTTATGGAACTCACACCACTTTCCTGTGTCCTTGTTTGACTTCGTGGTGTTTTTATTTTCTTGCAGCTTCGACGGGTTGTCTTGGGTCACCCCACCTTGGCTTTGTCTTTTGGTCTTTGGATCCGCAAATCCAAAGACTTGCTTCTTCTGTTTGAACTTTTTCTCAATTTTGACAGCATATCGGTACGTCGTGCCAAGTGAGAAGATGTTTAGGAACTCCATCTCTTCCTGGATGTATTTGTGTAAGCAGCTGTGGTATTTGAGTACCAGATGCAACTCAGAATATTTGATACCCAAATTTGTTCAAAGGGTATGCAACATTTTGGTGAACTTCGGCACATCTTGGTCCCTTCCCTACCGTAGCATCGTCCACTTTATGTATTTGTCCTCATAGCTTTTGACAGCGTAGTACTGCTCCTTGACGGTATCTTGAAATGAATTCAAAGTCAATGTGGCTGAAAACATTGAGCCTGTACTTTCATCCTTCTACTCGCAATAGGTTTCCAACCAGTCCTTGATGTGGTGGGCTGTTTTGAGAAGAGTGAAAATAATCGTTTCCCGACTCGAAAAATCATGAATAGAAAAATACCCTTATAACAAATTTAACCATTTTGTCTGCAACATCTACGTCTATCTAACCCTCAAAGATGGGGATTTCAAAATTAACTTGTACCTTAAAGGGTGTGGCATTCCATAGTAGCTACTGGAAGCTGATACGTTGCCTCTGGGTAGCACTAAAGGATCTGGACAAAATTGTCCATCATTGGGTTCTTTTTTCACTCGAGGGCTTCTTTGAGCAAGATTTTGATAAGGTCTCGTGCCCTCTCATCTTTCTTTTCATACTCCATGAAAGGCCCTGGGATTTGCGAGGCTGGTCTTGCAATGGTTCGACCAGTTCAAGCTCTAACTCCTTATATCCCGACCTTGTTGGGGACATGCAAAGAAAAACAGAGAAAAAGAAAACTGCTTTGATACCACTAATCTAGACTTAAAGAAGAACGAAATGAATTATAGAGATAACCATAAACATGGAAATGTAGTGGAAATAATAATTAATTTCATTAATGTAAAATACTAAAATATTCTTACAAACAGAAATGGAAATAAACCAGCTAGGGCGATGGTAGCTTATCTCTTAGAAGAGATGTGGTGGCTAGATGCCTTTGAATTGTGTTGCAATGAGGTTCCAAGGCCTATTTAAAATTGATAAATAATGGAAAACCCTTAACATCTAAAAACATAACCCTAGAACATGAAACACCAAACTGTGGGCCCCGTTTGGGTAAATTGGTACATCAACTTCCTGGGGTCGTAACTTTGGCATACGATCTTTGTTTGAAGCATATAAGAGCTCGTTAGAAAGATCTATCTAAGCACTGCAAATTTGGGAAGAGAAAAATTGGTAACAGACCCATGTTGCTCCCAGATTTCCCAAAAACCATCAGTTAGGGCCTCAAAACGGATCCAGAAGTTTAGGACCAAAAAAACTGCTAAAAATAGTAAATTGTGTACAAATAAGGAAACTAAAAAAAATGAAAGGGATAGTTGTGGGGATCCAAATGGGATAGGTGCGTGGCCACCAACATCCACCTGGGTCGGCTACTAATGGTCATTTTTTAGAGGATTTATCATAGGATGGGATTGGATTGGTTGCATGTGCTTCATACCGCTTCCAAGCATTCCATTAACAATTTATATTACTGAGTGATATTAAGTATTATGCTATTAGTATCTACTCCTTGAGAGGATTTTGAATGTTGTTGAATCCCATATTTCGAAGGTCATAATTTTTATAGGGAACTTTCATTGTGAAACATACTAAGAATAAGATTAGATTTATTTGAAATATTAGCCATAGTAATATGTTGATTGCTTAACCATACAATATCCTGATAAACGTTTTGTGGAGGTTTTAGGTTTAATTCCATATTTCTTGATTTCTCATCTATATGGAATGGAAAAAATATGCCTTCTTGTTGGAAATAATACTGAGAGGGGGGGGGGGTGAA
>APFE031214809.1:0-11363 GCA_000404065.3 Pinus taeda | reverse complement strand
ATGATTGTAGACACTCTAGACTAATCCTCCACCACCTTACACAACCATACTTCCGTAGCATTGGGAAGAATTGTTTAGAACCTGAGGCATAACCATCGCTCAGTCTGTGTGACAAGAAACAAGCAACATATCTAACTCATATCACTCCCAAAGGTTATCCACTAAGGGAATTATACTCACAAGGAATCTGAATTAGGTTTATAATGACAATTGGAAGCCATGGGTGGGCCTATTAACATAGTCAAACCAACTAATGTGAACGCCATGAAAATTGAATTAGAAGTGTGAGAAGTTTTTTTTAAGGCCAGATGGATCAAATTCCTCACCATATTCCAAGGTCATCACACTGTTATCTCCCTATATTTTGAAAAAACGTTCAAAGGAGCTTGATCCTTATAAGATAGCCTCCTATGGCAGTAAATGAAGAAATTTGGTGTTCCACTAATGGACATGAGACAGGGAATTCATTGAGAATCCCTACTTCCCTTGTGGCATGAAGTTGTGTTCACCATGTAGAAGCTTGTGACTGTGAGGGCTGATATAGTATGGTATACCATTATCATATCCAAATTCTTATGATTTTCTAGACACTTGCCACCAAATATTCCTTAGTACTTGTTGAAGAGCTTGACCAAGATGGCAGTGATCATGAGGCAGAAGAAAAACCGAGGGACCATGGGATGCTTTTGGCTAGACAGGAGACTACCCTTATGCTTGGACTATGGTTCTTAGCCAAGACCTCGCTAAGATTGAGTAGCCAAAAGGGCAAGGAACCAACACAGAGCATTTGCACCTCGGATTCCATCGAAGTATTAGATACTACACCACTGGATGACCAATCGTATAGTGCACCAAAGGAGAGTCTTTAACCCATGACTAAGGACTTTGAAGGTTTCATGGATGATGAGGAAATTGAGGCAACACCTCTATCACAAATCAAGGACATTACAGAGGACCCATAAGACATTTTCATTATCAAAATTGGTGAAGCTAGGCCGAGTAGGCCAAAAAGTGGCAAAGGTATGGTCTTGGCTCCATATTTATTTCAGTTTTATAGTCCCAACTATCAAACTATTTATAAGTAAAATAAGAAATTAATTATGCAAAACCACCAAAGGCTTATGGCTAACTTGTGTTGAACCAAGCCAAATCTCAACAATGTGAGCACTTTACTTGATGCCATAGACCATGAGGAGGACCCTAAATCCAAGGACAATAAATTCTCAAATGGGTGTTCCAAGGAAGCTAAGCAAGTCATTATTACTAATACATATGCATTCCTTTAGCTAAAACAACACATATCCAAACGGAAAACAAAGGATGATCTCTTTAATTTAGGTATCATTAATAAAGAAATACACAAAGAAATTGAGAAAATGAGACAGAGGTGGTTCTCCATGTATCTCGCACAAGAAGAGAAATGGAAAGTTGAGATTAAAAGATGGAGACACCTTTATTTGAAAGAAAAAACACTCAAGCAAGCTACATGTGAGCTAGAGTTGAAAGCCTCGACCTGTCACGTGCCTTCTAGAGTATATCTTATTTATTTGCATGACCAGTGGATTGTGTTTAGGCATAGGTAGATAAGATAAGATCAACCCCATAAGATTGACAGACCACAAACTTCTATTAAAAACAAATTATACTGTAGACACCATTGACCAAAACCTACTCTATGAACTCTATTTCTTCAATTTCATTTTGCAAAATAATTCTAGATGAAACCCTAACCCTTTTTTTGGGGATTCATAAATTAAAGTTTTTGTGTCTTATATGACTAATCAAGTGAAATGGAAGAAAGCATCAAATTTCTATAGTCACACAAAAATCGGGGCCAAGCTAATGATTAGGGATAAATCTCCACTTACAAGTTTGGTTTTCACTAATCTACAAAGGTTAAGGGAGGATCCAAGTGACTCGGTTACTATCAAGCAAAATCAATGATATGCCATTACATAGTACCACAAGATGGCCAGGACACATTCACTATACGCCCTTCTAATTGCTCAAGATATCTGGGGAGGATTTCCACCTTATCTAAAGGATAAGAACCCTATAGGATACCCTTACTCCGTCTTTCCCTCAATAGGGTGATGTTCTACATTTATTCCTTACTAAAACATCGCTCAAGGTGGGTAGGGATTCGCTTCCATTATCCTTTGCTTTAGTGTCCCACAAGGTTTTATAAATCCCCTATTCAGTGGGACGAGAAAGGAGAAAGGTCAAATTGGATGCAAATGGAAAAGACACTGGGATACTACAACCTTGGAGAGTTTAGAAACCCCACCTACAGTTGGGGTGATTTGAATGTAGGAATTTTGGGAACATAATGAGTTTCATGGGGACATGCAACTAAATTAGTCAGGGGAAGATGATCAGATGTTGAATTGACATCATTTTTACCTATCAAACCACTTCTTTTTGCCTCATTTCATCCCTATTTCTCGATTTTTTTATCATTAAGCATGTTCTCTGTCATTTTAAAGCTCAAAGTTATATATATTTATTATGTTTCTTTGATTTCTTGTTTAAGACTTGAATTTAGAAAAAAAAATAAGAGTTATCAAGTCTATGTGTTATGTATATAGATGTGTGTGTATGTGTGATGTGTGCACAATAAAATGTACTAACTATGGTTATGAAAAGGTTCTTAGCCACAAGTGGACAACCATTGGAAGTATGTAATCATCAAACCATAGGTATAAAGGCACAAGGGTGTTAGCATATTTTGTGATTGGAACGAGAACTTTGTCATTTTAAAGACCACTGGGATCATTTTTGTTCAACAATGAAAATACAACTTAACCAAGCCACCTGAACATATTGGTTCTATGGTCCAAGGGACAACAACGCAACTTGCAAAGTGTATATCCAACTAAGCCACCAAATTTAACAATAAACAGTTGTGGAATTTATATCACGCATGCAATATCATCCAACAGCCCGAACAAATGTAGGTATCCCAGAGGCATAACATGGGTCAAATCAAAGAAACTTGTATAGTTTAGATGTAGCACTAGAGGTTATCTCATAGGCTCGCATGGTTGGAATGTATTCAAAATGTTATCCACGAGGGGTATCCATCCCTGTGGCATCCAAAACTATTGTAACAGTTCATTGTCCATACTATAAGAAAAATTGGTTATTTCCTATTTTGTCCACCAATCAGTACATAGAGGCGTGATCGTTTTGTTTGAAGTTGAAACGATGAGTCCACTCATTTATATAAACATATGTTTGTATGAAGTGATGATAATTCGTAATCAGTGCTATGTAATTAGTGTCAATTATTAGTTGCAAAACAAGTAATACAAGATTGTGTGTTATGAAATCAATTATTGTTTCATGATTATGTTTTGAGTTATTTGTTGTGGGTAAATTCAAATTGTGGTCAAGCATGTGCTAACAATTCAATAGTGTAAAGGGCATAGGCCGACCTTGGGGAAGGGCCCACTCAAGGTACGATATTGTGTTGATTAATTTTTCTTTATGTTTTGAAAATAGATCAATAGCTTGATTGTTATTAGTTATATTTTATTCAAATGCTTTTATACTAAATTGATTTGAATCTAATTTATTATGGTTTTTTCGAAATAGCAGTGATTAAGTGAATGGTGTGACTCTATTTTCTTTTACAAATCCATAGATTAGTAGTATTTGGGATCATTTGATTAAGAAATTGATTGTTGGGAACATGACCTATAGTCAATTTTTGCATAGTTAGCCTGCCTTTAACTATGGTAAGAAGATTTTGCGAAATCGGCATGTTGTGGGCCATCTAGCTAAGTTATGGGCCATCCTTAAGACAATCCTCCTATTGAGACCGTGTTCCCATAGATTTTTTTGTTTAATAAACTTAGGTCATTTAGGACAAAGTTAGGAAAGAACTTATGTACACTACATGGAGTTACTCGCAAGTTTACTAACCTTGGTTACAAAATAAATCCATAGTGTATCCTGAAACCCCTATTAATATAAGAGAGATAAATACACCATCATCTTGTGCATTATGGGAAGGCCTTATGAAGCTAAACATGTATTGAATTAGAAACGAATGATAATAAAGATTTAATTATTATAGCATGGTAATTCTAACCACATACTTAACAATGGTAATATTTTGGAGATACTTTGAGACAAACATAACTTTTTCTTAGTGTGAATTTGTTATGATAACCATCAAGTTCTATATAGGGTTGAAATTATGTTCATATATAATTTTCATGTTTTGATTCCATATGTCTACAGAACAACTTCAAGTCAAAGTTTCACCTGAAGAGGGTGACCATGTAATGACCCTCTTGACATTTGCTAGGAATATGAATCAAGGATTAATTTGGTACATATGTCTTGAAAATATTATGGTTTTATTTATACTTGCGACACAGATGAATCACTTGTGTGGTTTGGATATTATTATAGGTTATTATCTTATACATGGATAAAAGTTAGAGAGTAAGTGTGAGTTTCAAGAGAAAGAAAGATGGTGATGATGACAATAACAATAACTAGTGCATTAAGGATATTGCTCTCATTTAATAGAAAGAACCCAAGAGCATAAGTGGTCTTCCTCTTGCTTCACAAAAATTATCTTAGGGCAGAAAGGATCTTTCTCTTATTTGATATAAAGAAACATAGGGCATAAAGGATCATGCTAGTATTTGACAAAATAAACTATTATGGTTAACTTGTAAATTTGACATATGGATTATTTACCTATTATGTGTGTGTGTTTGTTTCTTTCAAGTCAAGGAAATGGAGAAATATTTATTCAATTATCCAACATATCAATGTAGGACAACATTAAGAGATGATATAGGGATGACTAGATGTGCAAATTAGGGTAAAATTGGGGTCCAAAACAGCTCACGAAAAAAAGAAAAAAAACTCATTGAACGATTAGAATTCAAAAACCACTATAATTTCAATAAATCGGGTTGACGATTTCAAGAAATTCTATCCAATTTGGCATCATATCGGTGTATGACAAGATTAAGCGACTATATAGGGATCAGTGGGTGTGCATATTTAAGTAAATTTTAGCTCTAAAATGGGCCTCATAGGAAAAAATTTCATTGATGGCTTACAATTCAAAAACCAATACAATTTCAAAGAGTTGGGTTGGAAATAACATGAAATTGCATGCATATAGATAAAAAATGATTGTTGTATTGACTAATTAATTCTAAAGAAACAGTTTAGTTTTGTGAATCTCTTCACAAATATGTGGATAAGGAATTTAGCTAGCTTTGTATTGGCTTGCATCTTTAAAGTACTTCCATTGTGGGAGGTATCATACCTCATGGTTGTGAGAGTGGTGGGTGGTAAAAAGTAAAAAAGTTACTTCATGAGTGGCTATAATTTCCAATTTCATAGCTAAGACAAGGTATACCTAAATGACCTTATGGTGGAAATAATTTATGAGATTGTTATCATTTTTATGGGGATTCTTAGAAAGTAATATTTTATTATAAGTGAAGATTACTAATTTTAAAATAAAATAAACAAATGGAATTTTTCCAAGATACAAGAAGGTGGAAGATGAATAATCAAGTTATCAATAAATTGAAATTAAGAGGTGAATAGTTTGGATTAGAATTTTAGAAAAATGGGCAATGATGCATGTTATAAGGTGGAAAACCACATGAGGCTTATAAATAGATGAGGTTTTCATGAGTTTGGGAACTTTGAGAGACTCGATGGAATGATGTCGATATTGCGGAAGAGATTGACATAAATGGAGTGAAATCATGATTTAAATCTAGACTATATATAAGTTGTGAGTGTGACAAGTTTGATGGTGGAAAGAGCCACAATTGAAGCATATTAGCTATTAAGTTTTACTAAGATCCGAATTGTGATTCCACATGGCTAGGAGGTCTTAAGGAAAGAATTTTTCCCGAGATATGAAAAGGTTGAAACAAGTTGGCATGGAAATGGTGTATTGAGTTTGGTAACTTGGCATGTATGAAATGTCTAACTTGATTAATGAAGTTTTATTTGAATTTCATTGCTAAGTCAGGTATTTTTTAATACAATTTGTTATTGATTATTTATGACTAGAAACTAATTAGTTAATGTCCCATCGTCTCTAAGAGCTAGTGTTGTAAAGACTAACACGTGTTTACATTGTCATATAGGCCTCTTAATATGAAGATATACGTAAATAAGTTAATGCCTAGAAATTGAATGGAGGAGTTACGGTATTCTTTATTGGAAAATATTCAAATACAAAATGGATTTTTATATTTATTTTTTTAGAGCAAGTATTTATTGTTGTGTTAGTATTGAATGTTTATGTACTTTGTTTTCACCTAGTTTAATCATCTTTATATAAATCATTGACTATACAACTCATTTGGGAAAGTTTACAATGGAATTTCGTTATTTTCCCAATGTTAGTGTTGTATTTAACATGCTCATTAGTGTGTTTTCTCCACCCAATGAGAACAAAGTGTGGAATCCCTCTCCTAGCTAGTACATAATCCCACAAGCACATCCTATGAGTACCTTTTTGTTTTAAAAAAAAAAAGACAATTTTTGTGTCTTTTTCTTTAAAATAATTTAAGGGTTTCATTCTTAAGGAAAGAATTAATTTTTAATATTCAAATTCATATTTCTACTATTATGATGATCAAAATCTAAAAAAACTTTCGAAACATTAGTAGTCTAAACAAGTACAATTCCTTTTGTTAATGACTTCGAAGTGATATAATTATTGTTGCTATTATCGTTAAATTTTGGTAATGAATCTGAATTACTTGCGTATATTATATAAAATATAAGGCTTCAAAACATCTGAAGATACAAAGATTGCTCACAATCATTTTGACATAATTACTCTACCAATCTCATATTGCACAGGATTATCTATTAATATATATAGGATTCATTGTAGAGAATCATACTCACAAGTTTTAGTTGTGAATTCAATATGATCTCTCTATATTGTCACTAAACAGCCTTTAATGACAACTATCATACAAAATGTTTTGATACAATTATTGGCCAATTCCCTGACAAAAGCTACCAATCACATGAATTATTGTATTGTCTATTTACTTATAATATTTTTAACATATTTCCTTACAGGTTTACTCAAATTTTAAATGTGTACACCCGTTGGATGTGGAATTAGATTCTCCAACCAACGAGTACCCACCTTGCATACATTTGAATAGATCCACACCGAGAAAAAATCAAAATAAATGGAAATGCGTGTAGTCAAAATACATCGAAAAATGTGTTTCAAACACATTTTGACATGTATTTTGATTTTTTTCTCGATATGGATCTACTCAAAGGTATGCAGAGTGAGTACTCGTTAAATGGAAAATGTAATTCCACATCCAGTGAGCGTACACACGACACGTTTTTTTTTTATGTATTTTGATTTTTCTTATTGTGGATCTACTCAAAAGTGTGCACTGTGGGTACTTGTAGCAAGTCTTGTGCAAACATATGTTTCCTTGAATCAGTTGTGTCCACATCCAAACCCAAAAATATCAGGCCAAAGATTAGATCAGAAGTCCTGTAGCAAAGAAACAGATGTTTGCACGGATATTGGCCCGAAATGATTGCCGCAATATTAACCCCAACTTTTTAGTCACGTTGTACTCACAAAGGTCTTGGAATGTCGTTTAATCGCAAGTAATGTAGGGTAACCATTGTCAATGCAACATCGAGCAGGGTTTTTTAGTCTATGTTTCCACAATTGGTGGAAGCTGAAGTGAGACTCAAAGTCATAAGAAAAGTTTGGGGGAGGCTTCATTGGTCCAAACATCCCCTTCGCTTCCTCAACTACAAGTTCGTTTTCATATCTGTTGTCCTCAATTTACATTCAAGAAACAAAAGTAAATACCTAAATTAATGTTAGATTCGACATCTGGAGTGACAGTGCAGTCCAAAAAGAATGTAAGGAAAAAGATGGTTAAAGTTAAAATAGAAGGAAATAAAATATGGTGGAGCTGTCGTGAGGTTTGTGTGTAATAAAGACTAAAGTTACAAATTTAGTGATATTGTACAAAGTTACGTCCATACTTTCAACAACTTATATGCGGCAATGAAACCATGACTTAATTCCACAAAATAGTTTCGTCTAGCATCATTGACAAAGATATCTATACAACACCTAATGCAAGGAATGCTTCTCAAAATTTTCAAAGTGAACTACATGGTTATAGTTCAAAGTGAACTTTCAACGAAAAGTGAGGAAATAATGTAATGAAGTTGTTGTAACATTTGTCTAATAAACATATTTAGTTGTTCCAAAGGTAACTTCTCACCAAAAGTTAGAAGTTGTTCTCAGATTTGTGTGATAAAGACATTTAGCTGTTCCAAATTGAACTTCTCACATTTAGTGAAGCAATTCTCAGATTTATGTAATAAAGAAATTGTTCATCGACATTATGCTTATATTTTGCTGAGAACAGCAAAAATTATTGATCACTAAAGAAGCAAGTCGATAAAGTCTTATAAATAGCCCAAAAATTTAAAATAGCTTGAAACCACATGAGATCCATACCAACAACCATTTCTATAAGGCTGGTAAGCAAAAACACACTCAAAACAACTAACTGTCACTTCACAATTTCAGTTCTAGAATGTCATGCGCTGCCAGAAATGTAGATCCGGTGAATATTTTTCATTGTCAACTTCTTACGACATGTCGGACATTTCTTGTTAACTTCAATCGCACGTACTATGCATTTCTTGCAGAAAACATGTCCACATATGGTTGTTGTCTCTTCCTTCATATTCTCCATACAGATTGCACATGATAGCTTTATTTCCTTTACTTCAGCAGAGGGAGCAGGCTTCCTCTTCTGGAAAGGAGACGAGCATACTATAAATGTAGAGAAGATATCATGAAAATGTACAAGAAAGAGTCAATAACAGTACAACCTATTGCCGTTCCAGTATTGATTCACGTAAAAAGGATATTGTGACCTATATTTTAGAGTTTGAACTGCCTAGGAACTCATCTTGAAAATGAACACCTTCAAAAGCATTTTCTGATCAGCTACAACAATGACATAGAATTCATATTCAGGAATCAGAAGCATTTGACAGTAAAAGCCTTTCATCAAAATAAGATATGAAAAACTAGCATGTCAGTTAATATGACCAAATCAATTAATCATTTCAGAAGCGAGATCACAAAACTCGTCTAGGTAAACATTAATGTCACTAAAACAGCATTCTTTCAGATTTGTGTGTAATGTGTAATAATGTAGTGAAGTTGTTCTCAGATTTGTGTGTAATAAAGACATTTAGCTGTTCCAAATTGAACTTCTCACATTTAGTGAAGCAATTCTCAGATTTATGTAATAAAGAAATTGTTCATCGACATTATGCTTATACTTTGCTGAGAGCAGCAAAAATTATTGATCACTAAAGAAGCAAGTCGATAAAGTCTTATAAATAGCCCAAAAATTTAAAATAGCTTGAAACCACATGAGATCCATACCAACAACCATTTCTATAAGGCCGGTAAGCAAAAAAACACTCAAAACAACTAACTGTCACTTCACAATTTCGGTTGTAGAATGTCATGCACCGCCAGAAATGTAGATCCGGTGAATATTTTTCATTGTCAACTTCTTACGACATGTCGGACATCTCTTGTTAACTTCAATGGCACGTACTATGCATTTCTTGCAGAAAACATGTCCACATATGGTTGTTGTCTCTTCCTTCATATTCTCCATACAGATTGCACATGATAGCTTTATTTCCTTTACTTCAGCAGAGGGAGCAGGCTTCCTCTTCTGGAAAAGAGACAAGCATACTATAAATGTAGAGAAGATATCATGAAAATGTACAAGAAAGAGTCAATAACAGTACAACCTAGTGCCGTTCCAGTATTAATTCACGTAAAAAGGATATTGTGACCTATATTTTAGAGTTTGAACTGCCTAGGAACTCATCTTGAAAATGAACACCTTCAAAAGCATTTTCTGATCAGCTACAACAATGACATAGAATTCATATTCAGGAATCAGAAGCATTCGACAGGAAAAGCATTTCATCAAAATAAGATACGAAAAACTAGCATGTCAGTTAACATGACCAAATCAATTAATCATTTCGGAAGCGAGATCACAAAACTCGTCTAGGTAAACATTAATGTCACTAAAACAGCATTCTTTCATCATACTACCATACAAATCTCCCAGACTAAAATGGCTAGGTAACACATGGAAAACATTTCCCATACATTTCACTGCATTTTCCTACCCAAAAGTGGTTTCCGTCCTTGCCCCATTTTCTCTTTTTTTGATTAGGTCATTTAGAATAAATGCAACAAAGGGTTGAAAAAGGTTTAATCAAAACCCATATCGGCACATGTTTTTCATGTTGTGGTGTGACCAGTGTTGTGAAAAGCGCGTTTTAATCGCGCGTTTTTCAAAAAAGCGCGATTTTTCCCCAAGCTGCGTAAAACACGTGTTTTATAGGAAAAAAGCGCCGGAAATTTTTTTTGCCGCTTTTTTCAGAAAAAAGCGCGGGACCAGCGGGCAACGCGGTTTTATAATGAAAAAATACATTTTTCATTGCTCATTCAGACAGTCAGGCGCACGCGGAAGAGGAGAAGAGCTAGGAGAGCAGCTAGGAGGGTTCTCTTGCCGAATCGAAGTGGTTAGAGGACTATTTCAAGAGGAGATCGCCGATTTCACCGTAGAAACGGTATGTAGGTTAAATTTTTTTGTTTTCATTGTTTCAAAACATTGTTTTTCTATGTTTTTAATTGTTTTTGGTTGAGAAACTTCATATGGGCACCATTTTTTTTGTTTTCATTGTTTTTAAAGAATTTTTTGTATTTCTTCATTGATTTGGGATGGGTAACTTGGTATGGCTATGGGAACCAATTTTTTTTTCATTTTTTTTAAACGTTGTTTATGTTTTTTCATTGTTTTTGGCATTTGCTTGCCATTTGGTTGGGTAACTTGGGTTTGGAACTTTGGATTCTAGAAATTTGTAACTTGTAATTTTGTAAATGGCAAATGCTAAATTGTAATCCTAAATTCATATTTCCTAATCCTTATTAATTTTTCCCATAGGTTTGCAACTTCAAAGTTAAAAAACAAACATGCCAAGGAAATTGGATCCTTTCTGGGATTATGGTGTGCCTAATGCTCCGAATGATAGACAAAACTTGACTTGCAAGTTGTGTGGAAAGGAGATACGCGGGGGGTGTATAGGTTGAAGTATCACCTTGCACAAATCCCTGGACATGATGTGGGGCCTTGTACAAATACAACTGTTGAACTTATCCAAAGAGCAATGAGAGCATTGGGAGAATTAGAGCAGACTAGAGAGGCCAAAGAAGAACTGAAAAGGCAACTAAGAAGGTCAGCTGAAGG
>APFE031214806.1:99998-135984 GCA_000404065.3 Pinus taeda | reverse complement strand
AGTTAGTATTTCAAGAATCACTTTTTCATATGATACCTGATTGAAGTGATTCAAATTGATTTGGAAACTATATTCCAAGGGCTATCGTCCCTATGAATTTTAGATAAAATTGTTTCCATTAGACACCTCAAATATAGGCTGTACTAACTCTGTCCTCAACATTTCACTTGAGACCTAGTTTTGATTTTGATCACATTTTTAGTTGTGATATAAATTGAAAACTTAAAAATGGATTCCAAAACTAGATTTCAAGAGATATGTAAAAAAAAACATGATTTCAGAATGATCCTATATGGTTACCCAAAATAGGCTTGTTTTTACTGCATTTTGCCATGTAGTCCTTTCAAATGAATATTGAACAATGATTTGAAGAAATAATTTGAAACAAATTTATTATGGAAGTCTTATTGTGAATTCATTCTACTTGTTTATTTATTTATTCTATCCTATTCTATTTTAGAAAATATTCATTCTCCTCAAGTATAAGAAAATTCCAGTGCACCCATTTTCGTAACAAGATCATAAGTGAACTCATATCCAAATTTGAAAAATATACTTTAATGAAATTTTGGACATGAAGATTTATTTGATCAAGATTTGATGAGAAAGAATGTTGAAGAATGGAGTAGTGTTGTAGCTTATTCTTTAACACAATTTTTTAGATCTTGTCGTTGAAAATGGATTTTGTAGTTTTTTTATTTTATGTTTTTATTGGGGGGTTTGTTTTAGAAATCTACTTTTAGGATCTCTATTTCTAGGCATAAAGAAACATAACTAAGAGAAATGTATGCTAGCTAAATTTTTTAGTGTTTTCGTTTATCTTCTATTTGAATATGCTGATAATTACCTCCCTGACAACGACGCCAAAATGTTGGGTTAATTTATTGACTAAATTAACACAAGTATTGAATTATCAATCTGGGTTTGTAAAACTTGGAGGCAAATCCACTGTATATGGACATCAGATATTAGACTCAGAGTTGTGAGAGATGGGTTAAAATTGAAGATTTTAAAGAAGTACATATACAAATATAACTATTTTAACAATTTCTAATCATTCATGAATATATGGGGAAGTGGCTCCGAACTTAGGAGAACCAGGTTGTCCTCCCCTACAATACTACTTCATGAAGATTATAAATTTAGAGCACTTAATCAACAATGGCTTAGTGGTGCAGAAGATGTAAAAGAAGAGGCCTCCTGAACTAAGGAGGTCCAGATTGTCCTTCTTCACAATCCTACATATCACAATCACCATTGCTTCAGAACCAGAAATGCAGAAATAACTTCAAATGAGAAATGGAGAATGAAATTCAGTTTTAGTTCAAGATCAAATAGAAGGGGAATTGAACTTAAATTCCTCTATGTCCCTTCATATGTAGATTAGAATTAAACCAATATTCATTCAACAATCATCACACATCTAAATACATTTGAAAAAAAAAACTAGTTTATGAAAACTATGAAAATTGAACCAAGAAGTGTACTTAGCTTGGTGTGGGGTCCCTCCACCCTTGCCTTGCACACTTGAAGAAATCTCAGCTACAACAACTTTAGTAAATCAACCAAGCATGAACAACAAATTGGAATGAAACAAGTTCTTCAATTTAGCTCCCAACTCCAATTATACAAAAGTTACATATAAATTCCATTACAAAAGCCATCAAAGTCTTGGCTTTAAATAGAGGTTTAATGAAACAAACTGATCTATATTATCTCTAACACTCATATCTACCTATCTAAGTCGAACTCATCCAATTCATCCCAAGAAATATGGTCAATCCCATAAAATCTCAAAACTGCCCTATTTCCTACGGATTTTATGGTGACTAGTCATGTTTGACCAGCCTTGATCGGGCCTAATAAAGCTTGTTCTGGCCGAACCAAGTGGAGTTAGCTTAGTCCTAGTTCCAAGCTATCCATCCATGCATCAAACTCGAGTCCAAGTGTCCTGCAAACATGTCATCCACATAGCTATTACGAGAATTTCTGATTCAGTCCAAAATTGCACTTGAAACTCAATTTTCATAAAAAACTTCTAGAAATTGCAAAATTAAAATTAAACACCTGAATATGCATAAAATACATCAAAATGAGATGGATGTGATGGAAAATGGATGGAAAATATAAAGATTAAGTAGGTTTCCTTAAGCAAAAATAGACCAAAACTGAGGGCCAACATTGTGTACGAGTTGAGGCCTAAAATTGTTATTATTACTTTGGGTAGTAAGTTATATAACATACATGAGGTACCCCACCTACTGCCATCTCTTTGATATCTGCTAAACAATGCAGTAAGATAATCTCCCAGACTGAGAAATTTGTTTTCTTTTTTTATTCATTCTTAAAGTAAGGGGAAGATCGTGGCCACATCCATGGCCCCTGTGAAGGACTCCACTGCATAGCAAAAGAAGGTGGATAAGGTCGTGGAAGAATACAAGGACATCTTCTCCTCACCCACAGGGGTACCTTCACACTGTCAGGTCAAGAATTCGATTGATTTGACTCCCGGAGCACCTCTACCCATTGGGCCGATATACCGTCACTTTATTCTGGAAAATGAATAAATCAAGTGGCATATCTAGGAGTTGCTACAAAAAGGGCACATATGCCCAAGTTCCTCACCTTGTGGGAGTTTGATTGTACTTATACAAAAGAAGGATGGGATTTGGAGACTCTGATTTGATTATCATGCATGAAATAAAATCACTGCGAGGAACAGATATCCAATCCCACACATTGACGACCTTCTTGACCAGCTCAAAGGGGCCAAGTATTTCATCAAGATCGATTTAAAGTTTGGTTATCACCATGTTCCAATAGAGCCCATGGATGTATGGAAGACCACCTTCAAATCCAAGGAGAACCTTTTTGAGTGGTTGATCATGCCTTTTGGATTGAAAAATGCCCCTGCAACTTTTATGAGGCTGAGGGATGACATCTTACGACCATTTACCAATTCGTTCATGGTTGTATATCAAGACAACATCCTCATCCTTATCAAGAGGTTGGAAGAGCACTTATAACACATTCAACAGGTCCTTCAAACCCTGTGACAACACCAACTATGTGGAAACTTGGATAAATGCACCTTTGGCATGGGTTGGGTCCAATATTTCGGTTACATAATTGATGATTAAGGTGTGCATGTGGATCCAATTAAGATCCAAGTAATTTAGGATTGGCCAGCCGCAACCACTCCAAAAGAGCTTCTCTTCTTTTTGGGCCTTGCCAATTTTTATTGGAAGTTTGTGTTGGGATTCTCTCATATCACTTGGCCTTTGAGTCAAGTTACCAAGGGTGGAGTGAAAGCAAAGTTTTTATGGTCCAAGTTCCAATAGAAGGTGTTTGTTGAGTTGAAACACCGAATCTTCTTTGCACCAGTACTCACATTGTGATTCTTGCAACAACCATTTGAAATTGAGACAAATGCCTCTGATTCTTCTATTGGTGCATTTCTCACCCAGCAAGGGCATCTAGTGGCCTATCACAGTGAGACACTTTCCAAAAAAATTCAGAAATATCCCACCTACAATAAGGAGATGTATTCCATTAGGAAAGCTTGTTGGCAATGGAAACATTACATTTGGTGGAAGTAGATAGTCATCCACACAGATCACCGACCCCTACAGTTTATACAAACCCAAGGGAAGTTGCAGAATGATCACCATTAGAAGTGGTCCACATATATGTAACAATTCCATTTGAATATCAAATACAAAAAGGGAAACACTAATCATGTTTTAGATTGCCTCATTTAGCCACCAGTTGCAACAATGACCACTATTCTCAACTCTTATGGCCACGAGACCTCTAGATGGCCGTAACTATATAAAAATGATCCAAAATTTTCCACTGCATACCAAATGCTTGTGGATGGAAAGCAAGTTCCAGACTTCCACGTCTAGGATGAATTATTGTGTCACTAAGGCCACCATTATGTTCCTTCAAGTGAGCATTCCAAGCTGATTTGGGAGGCAGACTACAATCAGGTCACAAGACACTTTGGTGTGGAGAAAATTGTGGTCATACTACAGAAGTATTTTTACTATCCAAATCTCCAATAGGATGTTGGAAAATACATTAGATTCTGCATCGCCAAGCCAGCTATTAAGAAGCAAGGCCTGTATACTCCTCTGCCTACTCCTAGCCGGACCTGGGAATCCATCTCCATGGACTACATGTATGGTCTTCCTTCTAACAAGTAGAACAACAACTATGTATTTGTGGTCGTCAACAAATTTTCTAAGATGGTCATATTGGATCCTTACAAGAAGAGTATCACAACCGAAGCCACTACTATACTCTTATATGAACGAGTTTGGGTACATTTTTGGATCCCAAAGACTATTATATCAGATCGGGATAGTAGGTTCCTAAGTTCATTTTTTTTTAGCCTTTGGTCATTGTTGGACACCAAACTCACCAAGTCGACTACATTCCACCCCCATACTGATGGCCAAACATAGGTCGTCAACAAGATGATTGTGCACATATTACATGTGTACAACTCTAAGCATCCAAAAACATGGGATAAGAGTCTTCCCTATGTGAAACACAACTATAAAAAATATCTCCATAGCTCGACTGAACACAACCCCTTTGAAGTGGGTTTGGGATTTCAACCATTATGTCCCCCTAATGTTGCACTGCCTTTTGCAACTACATAGGAAGAATCTGCCAATGTTCAGTTCGAATATGATAAAGCCACTAGGTTTATTGAGCACTTTTAGCACATCCGCCAGCAAGTTCATGACATCTTGGAGAAAGCCAATGCTAAATACAAACAACGACATGATTAGAATTGGGTTCCCCATAAGTTTCAGGTGGGCAAAAAAGTTTGGTTACATCTGTATAAAGAGTGCCTCGCTGGAGCCCATCATAAGCTTCTACCTCTTCGATACGAGCCTTACACCATCACCAAGGTTGTGGGAGACAACTCTTTCAAGCTTAATATCCCCCCATTCCTTGGCTTACACCTCGTATTCAATGTGGATTGCCTTCAACCATACTTTCCACCTTTGTTGGACACATCAAACATTGTTGAGAAGTTGACACCAATAGACCTAAACCCAGTTTGCATTAAACAGGTCAAAACTAATCAGACCATGGAAATCCAGATCAAGAGCACTCACAAATAGAGGATCCAACTGTATCGAGTTATCAAAACTGGCCAACTCTTGCACCAGGGAACAAGTTCAATAGAAATTTCCCCATCTCATGGAGGCACTCAACACAATGAGGACCATTTCTTCCTAAAGGGGGAGCACTGATCCATGTGGATATTGATGTCCACCCATATATTCCACTTGGAACCCCAACCCCTTTTTTTTAAGGATGTTTCTTTTAGTTTCCTTAATTGTAGTACAATTTACTATTTTGGCAATTTTCAAGTCTTGAACTTCTGGATCTGTTTTGAGGCCCTAAATGACATTTTTTTGGAAAATGGGCAAACCCAATGTTTGCAATAGGGCTTTTCAACCAAAAATTGTAGTACTCATATATATATATATATATATATATATATATATATATTCTAATGAGGTATCATACATGTCAAACAAAGATCATATGCCAAAGTTACGACCCCTGGAAGTTGGTGTACCAACTAAACCCAATGAGGCCCACAAAATTTTGGCGCTTCTTCTCCTAGGTTTATATTTTTGGATGTTTGAGGTTATCCCTTGTTTCTCAATAATAAAAGGCCTCCAAGCCTCACTATAACACAGTTAAGAAGGCATGTATCTGCCACATCTCTTTTCGGAGATAAGCTATCATCGGCTGAGCTAGTTTATTTCCATTTTGCATGTAAACAACTTTCAGTACATTGTTATTAATGAATTGAAGTTCTATTTTCATTGTATTTCCATATTTCTATTTATATATGTATTTAATTTCATTCCTATATAAATGTGGATCAATGATTATCAAGATGAAAGAAAAAAAAAAAAAAAAAAACAAACATGGTTAACTTCGCTCCCATGGCCATCTTTTAGGAAATATTTGAACCACAATTGTTTGAGTAGGCAAAAAGGATATCTAAATTGGAAAAGGAAATTGCAGCTAAACATGAGAGTTGGATGAAAAATTAATCTCGGCATGTCATGGCTCTTCCACTTGGGAGGAAATCCATTGGCTACAAATGGGTGTACAAGGTTAAGTACAAGGAAGATGGTACACCTGACAAGTAGAAAGCATAATCGGTTGAAAAAGGGTTCTTTCAGTGAAAAGGCATTGGCTACGAGGTAACATTGGTTCCTACAACAAAGATAAGCATTCCCTAACTTGTTTTAGCCATGAAAACTATTGGTAATTTAATTGATCGTAAAATACTTCATAAATTAAAAACCAGGGCTTGTAAGTTGATGAAGTGTATAGCAATTTGTGCTAGGATTATTTATTATGTGAGTAATTTTTAAATTGAATTAGGATCTTTTTATGCATATTTTTTTTATCTAAGAATCACTCAAAGTAAAAAGTATTGTAACTCTTTCACGGAAGGAAAGTATCCCACTAACAGAAATAAAGCTAATCTGAAATGCAAAAATAAATAGCAAAATCAAATCTAAATATTCTTCACATTGACAGAAAAGAAATATAATATTAAAGTGTAGGAATAAATATCACACTAGCAAAATCAAAATCTTCTTCACACTATTAGAAATAAAACCTTGAACTAATTGCAAATTCCAAATCAAATGATTCTACTTTCTGTCTATCAATCAAAATTTAAATGTGCATAATAAATCCCTTTGATTATTTTCTTCGTACTTCACACAACGCGATTAAATTTATAAAATAAATTCTATAGAAATAATGGCACAACAAATTATATTACAAAATCTATGACAAATTCTATCTTGAATGTTACTAAATTTCTTCTAAAAATCGAAGTTATAATAATTGTGATAACTTAATCCTATGAAACAGAAAACTTAACCAAAAATAAAAACGAAATCTTACAGCTCCCAGTGGGCCCTCCCCTGAGTGTGGGTATGTAGAGATAAAAAAATATTAACCACACATTTATATGCACAACACAATGGAATCAATAGCTCAATTAATCAATTGCAAAGAGTTTTTAAAACAATAACCAGTCATGTGTATCATCGTGCCAAGAGACAGGTTTTATAACCTCCTTTGTTAAATTGTTTGGAGATTTCTAAGCTTATCCTTCTCAACAGAACATCTTAAAATAAAATTGTTTAAATAAAATAATGATTCTTCATGGTTTGCTATCGACAAAGCAAATAATGAGGAAAAATATCAACTTCAATCAATGATCTTCTTTGCGTGATTTGTCTTCGGTCTTTTCCTCTGGGTTGATTTCCACGTTGACTTGCTCATACGAGTGTCCTTATCATCTTGCCAAATCAGAGGAATAGGTGGATAGTTGTCCTGGTCTCCAACTACCTGTTCATATGATTCGTTCCTCAACTAATATTTTGAAACCTATAGATTCTTCAATTAAGCTGCATAATTGATTATTAGCTACAAAATTGATGCAATTCGGTAGCTATATTAAATCAAATAATAAAGAAACTATGAATAAAAAATTATTAAATACCATTTTTTCTGATAACCTTGCAAGGTGACACTTATCTGGAGTTATTATGGTCAAAAAGGAAGAAAATAGAGTTTAAGGAAGGTGTCACAAAGGAACAATTTTGGTCTTCAATACTCTAAAATTTCAAAATTTGGTAACCCACTGTTAGGTCCCTATACTACTAGTGGAACCCCTTATTGTTATTAGTGAAACCCCCTTATTGTATTATTGTGCCCATATAGTCCCCATGTTGTTATTATTATGCCCCATAGAAGCCCACTATTGTTATTGTTGTGCCCCTACAATATTATTGTTATGTAGGCTCTGATTGTATTGGGACGCCTTAGACTCCTATATATAGAAAAAAGGTCTTGTCATTTGTATCATCCAATAATTGTTCATTTATGTAATTTAAAGGAGGTTTCCCCCTCAAAGAGGCTGATTTTGAAGTCGTTGATCTATCTTTTCTTCTATTTTGTGAGCTGGTTACATAACATTTAGTATGAGAGCTTTGGATTCTAGGATTTCGCTGCTCCAAATAGGTCATCGTCACATTTTCGATATAAATTTTTTTCTACGAAGTTTCAGAAGCTAAAAAAAAACCCCATTTTAGAGGAAATCATTTTGAACCTCTGGTTCAAATTTTAGATATTGTCTCACTATATTTTCGGAGATATGATCTGAGGAAGTTACGGTTTTTGCAAGCTCCAGAATTCATGGCAAATAGGTCATCGTGACATTTTCGCTATATCTATTTATTTTTTTATTTTTTTCTACGAGGGTTCAAACTCTGAAATTAAAACCCATTTGAGCAGAAATCTTGATGAAGCTCAGGTCCAAATTTTAGATCTTGTTTCTCTATATTTTTGGAGATATGGTCCAAGACATTTAGGGTTTTCGCTGGCTCTCGAATTACATCCCAAACAGGTGACTTGGGGACAATCATCATAACTTTCTCTCTAAGCATCAGATTTAAATTTTGTAAGAAGTTACAGAAGGAGGAAAAAATTTTACTTCTTTTTTTTTTATCATTTTGAGGTTCGAAGGTTAAAAAAGCGACACATGGAATTTCGTACAAGTTTGATCTACTAAACCATTCTATAATCAGGTCATCATGGGAGATTTAGCATAACTCTTCCTTGGAGAATCCAATCTTGATCAGATTTGCGGGGTTGGAAATAGGACTTAGAGGGATACTGCAGGATGCAATTTCAGACCTTGGAGATCCAAAATCACAGATATACAATAGATTCAATATCTAGCTCCTACAAAGTGAAAAAATGTGTGTAGTTTTTTTTTTTAATTTTGCATAAGTTTGATTGAAAAATTATTTTGAAGGAATTCAAAGGGAATGGAAGCTAAGATTGATGGTATAGAAGAAAAACTTAAAGGAAACATGGAAGATTTGAAGACAAATTTGACAAAGTTTCTACAAGAAATGCTTACTAATGGCGAAAGGCTAGTAAAGGAAACTCATGATGAGAACAAAATAAGGGGAGTGGGGGGAGAGGGGGCAGTAAGCCAAAATACCTAATCTCCACCTAGGGGCTATGGAGTTAAGTAAGATAAACCTACAAAGTTGGTATTTCTACACTTATCGATTAGAGTGAGGGTTTAAGGCACAAGAAAACCAAGTAATATCCTATCTAATCAAAACAAGCTATGAAAACCAAAGCCCTACAAGAAGAGTTTCCTCAAAGCAAATAACCTTCACTGATAAAATCAACAATGGAATGGAAAAGAATACCACAATCATTGTTAAAGAGCATAAAGCTAAACAAAACAACAAAGTAAGCACTTATCTCACCAAAGGGAATGTGTTAGTAACATACCTTAGGGGTCCTCCTTCCAAGCAACAAAATGTGTCCCTCAATGTGTCGATTTTGCTAGCCATTAGAAATCTTGAATCATCCACAACATCTTAATGGAACAAGAAAATAACCAAGATAAAGAGAACTCAAGGGAGTTGACACCAAAACATCAAATAAAGATATTTTATTAATGGCTTCAAAAATGTTCTCTAATAATTCATAACCATTTGGAATGAAAAATGGCCTTTATTTATAAATGAATACCACGACTCCTTTTCATTTTTTCATTCCTTAATTCTAGCCTACAGAATCACTTAAAAGTGACTTGTCATGCACATAGCTTGGAAACTAAGTCAAATGGTATTTTTACATGCTTCAAACCCGCATAAAAAAGGTGATACTTTTTTCAAAAGAGGGTGACATCCTCCATTAAAATTTCAAATAATGCTTATTAACTTCCAAAATATATATTGAATGAAATCCCATGAGCATATCTTAAGTCGGGGCACTTCCATGAAGCATGGGAATGACTTTCCAAGTCCTAAAGTAGTCATAAAACCTACAACACGTAGAGTGTTGTCAATCTTAGAAGAGTGACAATTTGGCTTTAAGAGGCAACATTCCACTTGAAATGTGTTGAGTAAGCTTCATTTATATGCAAGCAATGTTCCTTGTCCACTTTTCCTTCAGAGTCTAGCTATAAAAGGTGGAATGTCCTCCCTAGAAGGTCAAAAATATCTCTTTTAGGTGGATGGCTTCTATCCTTGGGCTAATTGATAATTTAAAATGATCATTTACCACAACTCCTTTTCATTTTTTTATTCCCTAATTCTAGCCTACGGAATCACTTAAAAGTGAGTTGTCATGCACATAGCTTGGAGACTAAGTCAAATGGTGTTTTTACATGCTTCAAACCTACATAAAAGAGGTGATACTTTTTTTCAAAAGGGGGTGACATACTCCATAAACACTTCAAATAATGCTTATCAACTTTCAAAATATATAGTGAATGAAATCCCATGAGCATCTCTTAAGTCAAGGCACTTCCATGAAGCATGGGAATGACTTTCCAAGTCCTAAAGTAGTCATAAAACACACAATACGTAAAGTGTTGTCAATCCTAGAAGAGTGACAATTTGGCTTTAAGAGGCAACATTCCACTTGAAATGTGTTGAATAAGCTTCATTTAGATGCAAGCAATGTTGCTTGTCCATTTTTCCTTCAAAGTCTAGCCATAAAAGGTGGAATGTCCTCCCTAGAAGGTCAAAAATATCTCTTTTAGGTGGATGGCTTCTATTCTTGAGCTAATTGATAATTTAAAATAATCATTACATCATAATTTCACTTTAAGCGAGTGCCATGCCATATTAGTGAGTTGACACATCACTTAAGTGTGATCGACATCATTAAATAGGCTTGAAATTATGCCTAAGTTGTTAAAGAAGTCCACAAATGTGGGTCAACCCTCCTCAGTGACAAAAAACAATTTTAAAAGAGGCCCAAGAGAGGAGAATGCTCTAGCTTGTGACAAGTGGCATGTGTAGGGGGTCCATGTGAATGCAACTACCCATCTATGCCTCAAAGAGTGTGACCGGTGCCTTAAAAAATGTGGCATGCCTTAAACAATATGAGATTGCCTAGGGAAGCATGAAACTGAATAAACATGTGTAGAATCATCTCTAAGGTCTCATGGCCAAAGTGTGAAAATACATAAAAATTGACAGTCCATGTGGGGTAAAACAAGTGTGCTAATCCATGGGTGTGACAATTCTTGCAAAGTGCAACCACATTACCATATGATGCATAAATTGTCATGGATATTTCATTGGACAATTCGACACAACAAATTTGATAAAATTATACTTAAAATCTGAAATCTACACTAAGAGGGTTATTTTCCTTAGACTTTTGAATTTAGTAAGTCATTGTTTTTGTGCGTGTAATATAAGAAATGTGGAAAATAGAAAACAAACAAAAATATAATCACTCGCAACCATAATAACACAAGATATGACCTAGGAATCCTTCCAAGAGAAAACCCAACTAGAAGGTGAGGCTGCTTTGCTCTCTCTTTCTTTGAATGAAAATTGATGCACGTACAATGAAATGAGACATGTGGTCCACATACCATTATAGCACACAAACCCTTTTGTTTGATCTCTCCCTATCCACTCTCAACTACTTTACTCATGTATGGAACAAAATGCACTTGAATAGAATGGAACCCCTTTTCTTCCAAGTGGTTTGGTTATAACACAACCTGGTAACCAACTTAGGGTTAAATTTAACCCATTCAACCCTCAATATGAGTTACAACTTAACCCTTCTAAAGTCTTCTTCATAGTGCCTATGTGGCTAGCCCCTCTTCCATGAGTAACAAGGACTAACGTGTCATCCTGTCAAATTACGGTGGTCAATTTTGATAAACCAACTTATGGGAGACATATCTTTCTCATATGAGCTCCAATTGTGGTGATTCTTACGCCATTGGAAATGTATCCCAAAACAACCCAAACAAAAGATACTAGACAGACTCCTCACGTATCTGGGGGGATCTACATAGTCATTTGCAGAAGCAAATGATGTTGTTGTGATGCCTCTACATAGAAATAAAAATAAGTGCATAGTTAGGGCTCCCATAAACCATGTGTCTTAGTAGATCCACACTAAGGTGCTCACATATCTACCTAGGACAAAAATGTTGAAGTTGATGGGAGCAATTAAACCAAGCACCTTGAAAATGGGAACTAAACAGACCTACTATGGCCATTCACCATTGGAGATCTAGGCTACTAATTAGCCAACACTCATACAAAGTCATCCCACAAGACCACATAAATAGAAATAATCACACTTTGGGCTCATCATCATGGTCACATCTTGTGAGAAAATGTAGGGTACTCTATAGAGGATCTAAGGTGTAACAAGTGGAAAGTGTCATGTATGAGAAAAATATGGAATAGTACTAACATAACCCGACCATGGAGATGACACCAGTGTTGTTAAAATCACGATAATATCGCGATTTTTTCCCGAAGCCGATATTATCGCGAGTAATACTCGCGTTTTTTTTCATACGCGATTTTTTCCCAATTTATCGCCGGCAACGCAGTTTTATAAGGGATGCTAAATGTTTGAAATGCAATTTGACAAAATAATAATAATAATAATAATTTCAAAAAATTGAGTGGGGCAGCTTAATGATCAAGTCTAGGCCCTAGTATTGATATGTTATTCATGGTAATGTTAAATTCTCCTTGTAAAAGTGACATTCTCCTTAATTTTCATTTTCATTCTTTTATTTAAATTTTTAACATTACCATGAAATGATTCAGGATGTTTGAGAGTGGTTCCGGCCTCATTGGATTTCATATGGAGAATGTAGAATTTTAGATTTCATTCAAAATCCAGCAAACTTATCAATTTTTTAGGATTTCAGGATTGGAAGATTGTAATGTTTCCAGGTGACACCACCTACCCGGGCTACCCCTGCTACTAGTAGAAAACGTGGTCTACCTCCTATAGCTTCTACTTCTAGTTCTTCAGCTTCTAGAGCACAGCAGAGTCCACTGCCAACTCCACTAGCACCAGCGTCTACATGTAGAGGGAAAGGGAAAGCTGTGGCATTTTCTCGCAAGAGGGGCAGAGGAAATCAATAGGATTAGACATTAGTTATTTTCTTCATTTTATTGTATATGACATTATGACATAATGAGATACATTATTATATTTTTTGTTGATATTTTGAGGCTGAGTTGGGACTCAGGAGTCAGGACTTACTATTCAAGACATGATTCAATGTTATGTGTGATTTTAGCACTAGAAATGATATTAAACATCTTATATATTAGTTCTTTTATCATATTTATGTGTCAATGTATTTATTTTATGTTGTAGATGGTTTAGATATAAAAAAAA
This sequence comes from Pinus taeda, assembly GCA_000404065.3. Lineage (NCBI taxonomy): Eukaryota > Viridiplantae > Streptophyta > Pinopsida > Pinales > Pinaceae > Pinus > Pinus taeda. The sequence goes on along the minus strand of APFE031214806.1, from coordinate 122,709 downwards.
AAAAATATATATTTTGTAATAAAATGATTATTTGTACCAAACGATTTTTTCCCAATTATTTCCCGATAATTACGATTTTTTCCTCGCGCCGATATTATCTCGATAACGATTAATGCAACATTGGATGACACCCTTCAATGAGCACACCTTGTCTTAGATGGTATGACAAGAGAAACCAATAAACTGAGGAGATTGTGATGTGTGGCAAGTTCTATTTTGATAATACCACTTTCATTAATCAGACAAGATTATAACACCATCCAATTACAATAAAGAACTGAATTGATTTTGCTATCTAAGAGGGGAGGAAGTCATCTGATACATCATGGTTAAGTCAACTGAGAAACTTAATGCGAGCTGAATGAGTTGTCTAGATGAGTCAAGAGCAGCAAGAAGTTCCTGCATGTCAGCAACATGCAGTAGATGGAGTGTGTCTCTAAAGTAGTTACCTTGAATGGGCAAGACTTTGGCAACAATTCAATAAGGATATATATTTACTGTATAGAAATTCCAACCTCGGTAATGAAAACAGCCCTGGCAAGGGCTTATGACAAAGTCAAAAGGATTTTATCGAAGGTTGTTGCTGATACAAATTGGTATTAGTGTATGATCTATAAATTGGATTACGGTTTGCCTCTCATCTGCATCATTTGCAGTTTTATTGAATGACTCATTTTCAAGATTTTTGGTGCCACAAGGGAACTTAGGCAGGTTGCCCAATGTCCCCCCCTTTTTAAATTTTGCTGGTAGTAGAGGGGTTGAGCAAAATGATCTTTGCTTAAAAAGGGAAACAGCAATAAAGAGGCTCAAGATGGGGAGCTTGCTCACTTTGACTCGTCATCTGTTTGTTGATGATGTAATGCTATTTGAAATGGTTCCAGCGATTGAGGCCAAGAAGTACAAAAAAAATTATTGTCTTGTATTGCAAGGCAACAAAGGGATGAAAGTGAATGGCCATAAGTCCTTTATTCATTTTAATGGTCTGGAGAAAAATCTGAAAAACAGTTATCCCAATTTCTCCCTTACACTGCCATTCTTTTTGGCAATGGGCTCAAATATCTTGCGTTCCATCTAAAACCAAATGACTATGAGTTTAGAGACTGGCTTTGGTTGTGTAAGAAAATCGACGGCTGAGTGACAAAGCGGTGTTATAGATGGCTATTTAGAGGATGCAGGCTGACCATGGCTAAACGCGTTTTGGGGGGGATTCCTCTTTACTGGTAGTCCTGAGCTTACATTCTGAGAGGGATGTTGGAAAGATTAGATGAAAGTGTTTTAGTTTTACATGAACAAGGAAAAGGGAGAGAAGAGACTTCCTTGGTCAAGCAGAAAAAATTCACAAAGATAAAATATGCAATGGAATGGGGCTTGAAGACATTCATATTTTTGACCAGGCATTGATAACAAAACATCTCTGGAGGATAATACACAGCGAAGGCCTATGGGGATAACTTGATAAGTGATGATAGTGAAATACTTAGCTTTTGGGTTAGTGGAGAATTGGATAACAAATGAAGTAAGGTCTTATAATAGAGAATCTGGAAGGCTCTAGTGAAAGCCTGTCCCTTCATTGGAAGATAGATTTCTTGGAGAGTTGGAAAAGGCAGAAGAGTAAGGATTGGAGAGGATAATTGGATTGGCTGCTGATTCAGAGTCAGGTACTTTTTAGAATCAAGGCTGGAAAACATCATTTCAGTTGAATCTTCAGGGAGATATTTTAGAAGAATGGGATCGTTGCATTCTCAGTCTGAAACACAGTGTTATCAGGATCAAGGATGAAGAAGATGAATTGACATGGGCTAGAAATAAGGCTCCGGAGAGTTATACTGTCAAGCATGGGTATAACACTGGATGGTAGGAAATAGAAGGTGAAAAGATAAGATTGTGGAAACTTGTATAGAAACTACAGTCTATTAGGGTTGTTCGAGTAAACTCGACTTGGTCAAGTTACTGGTGAATTTCCGGCTCCAGGTATATGGGCACCCGATGGTTTTGCCCATGGTGTTCATGTTTGATGTAGCCTATTTATAGGCCCAAAAGCTCCATAATTATTTGTCTTGCTGGCCGGTGAGATCAAACAATGGTGTCTTTAGATACCACCATCTCTCAATGCTCTGTGATCCTAGCACAGTCCTCTAAAATTAGGATTTATTTTTTTGGTTTGCTTTGTCTAATAAAATCCTTACCTAGGGCAACTGTCAAAAGAGAGGTTGGCTGGGCCCAGTTACGTGGATCTTGTGTACAGTCAATGAGAAATCCACAATACATTTATTGTTGTCCCTATTCAAGAGGAGTCCGGAGTGAGGCTTTAAAGTTGGTAGATGGTAAACTTAAGTGGGAGGGAGAAAACACGTAAGTCTGTTCTGAGGAATGATACAAAGACATATCAGTAGTGGAACACAAGGCTCTGCCATGTGTGGTGTTTTGGGCACCATCGTTTTCAAAACACAGGCAGGAAAGAAAGTCAGGGCATTGGTGAGGCCAATTAGAAGTATACGGGGCACGTTCTACCACTGTGCTGAATAGCCACTGGCACTCATCATGCTAACCAGCCTGTTAGACATTTCAGGATCACAGACACCATGATCACAAAAGAGAGAACCCTCTTCTTTCCTTTCTTTTCATGGTCTTGCCAGATTAGCACCTTCCATATATTACCACCAATCAAAGCCCTTGAGATTTGGGGTGAACTTTCCAAACTTGAATCCTTCCAATTCAAGCCATCAAATCAGATATGCATCTGGAGGGATCTGGACTCTGGAGACCAGCAAAAATTAAGCAGCCTAGAGTTGTGAAGAATCTAGAGATAGAAAAAACACTAAATAGTAGCTTGGGGTTTTTTTGATGGAGCATGGCAAGGATCTCCAGGTAAATGTGGTGAAGGAGGGATCCTTCTTTTGAATAAAAAGCGTTTCATTTCATTCAAATATGCTGCTGGGGAAGGGACTAATAATTGTGCTGAACTGTATGCTTCATGGCTAATTGTCAAAATAGCATTGGAAAGAGGAATTGTAAAAATTCAGGTTTCAGGCAAATCCAAATTGAATATGAACAGGTCAAAGGGAAGGAGCAGAATATACAACTTATATTTATCTCTTATCATGGATAGAGAATCCAAGTTAAGGAACAAGTCTTCAGATGTTTCTTTTACGCATGTATACAAAAAATCTAACGAGGTCACAGACAAGCTCTCCAAAGAGGCTTTATCCCTACAGAAGGGCACGCTATATGAAACAGAAACAAAAAAAAAGAAGGATCCCTTCCAGAAAGGAACCAGTCTTTATACTGAGTATGAATCAAAGATGAGGAAAATTTCCGGTTATTGAAGAGCTCATGTGGATCTGATGTAGGGCCATTAGGAAATTCTGATTTTGAAATCTGTTTTGAAAAGCGTGGCATCTGAAGCCAAGGGTTCCTGGAACACTCTGATCAATGTTAAAGATTTGTTCTAACATCTGTTATGTCCTTAGATGTAGAGAAGCAGATAATTGTTGTAGGCCACTGTGCTGTTCTGTTTCTGAAATCAGTTTTGATAAGCCTGACATCTGCGGAAAAGGGCTCATGGAAGTCCATAGTTAATAAGTCTCCAACTTGTCATGTTTTGTTTACCGATGTAGAGAAGCAGAGATCTAAAACTCTGGTAGTGTTGGATGGATGCAGTAAATGTATATTCTGATTTCTACTTGAAATAATGAATATAAGGTTTTTCTCTTGGAAAAAAAAAAGAGAATACCCAATTAGGTTGAAATCTGTGCGGAGTCTGGACCAGCAGGATAAGTTAATTCTTCAGAAACAACATCAACTCAGGTGTCAATTTTAAAAAATAAATGCATCATTTTAATGGTCAAAGCAGGATGGTTGACATTGTCAAAATAATTAAGAGTAGACACAACTTGGTTCAGAGCAAACAAATATTTTATGATTTATCAGATTTAAAATAACCATGATACAACACAAAAATCAAATATATTCCAGATGGATGCACAAAATAAATAGTATGCAAGTACACTGAATCCAAATGGGGAAAAACAGTGTATTGGATGAAATTTCAAAATATTCAGTGTACAGTGTACTATATCTATGAGGCGCCTAAAAACTCACTTTCAGTTAAAAAGATGATATAATTTGCTTAATGGGGCAATCATGAGTATTATTGAATGACCAATTTTATTGTCGGGAATCAATGCACATGCATTCACATAATATAAAATAATAAAAGTGTGCATCTGCGCTGTTAAAATGGAAGCCATTTTACTCCAGGGAAAACAACACAGTGAACGGGATAAAAATAGCATCATAAGTTCAATTTGCAGAAACTGATATAAATCAACTTAAATAGGTAGAAGCAACTTATTTACAGGAAGATTAAAATGCTTAACACGTTCGTATCTCCTATAAAAACCATCTTTTAAGACCCTGGTAATAAAATGGCAGAACAACTATGGATGTTAAAGAAGGAAGTTGAAAAACAAAAACATGAATGAGAAAAAACACGCATAGATATGTTCAAAAACTATGCCTCGGTTCTGAAAAATCAAGATATGTTTTCTGAATCAAGAACATTCTCCTAGTGAACTTCTAGGTTCTAAAATAACCATTATCTGATTTTCAAGTCTTTGTCCAGCAATTGCAATCAAATTGCGATCGCTTTTTCTCACATGATCAAAAAGTTAATATTTCATTTAAATGACAGTATCTTTGCTTTTATACAGGATTCTAGATATTTTCTTTCATAGTAAAACAACCATAACGAAGGAATAGTTTCAACTTTTAAGAACTTGTGTAAAGTTTACCTGGTTTAGCTCATATTAATCTCTGTATTGAATCTGTGCTTTCACTAACAAAACCAGAACCCATGCATTACCAATGCATGACTAGATATCAGGGCAAGTTGCATATGATCAGAAATCCCATAATCAATCACTTCATCATTTTTGACGAATTTTTTGCAACGGAAAACTTGAGATTTCAAATTCTGATGGGGAAACAATAAACAAACTTTACTGCATAAGGTGGTAAAATATATTGTCTTCTTGCTCTCTGTTTTATGTTTCCTTTTGCCCTAATTTTCAGTTAGGCCATGCCATGATAGCATAATCTCTGTGTTCAGATTCTCCCAACAGAAATAGAGAGACTGTAAAGTAGTAGGATTACATTGGGAAAAATAGTACTGCACGTATTGGCAGGCCTAGAAAAATCTGCCTTCCTCATGCTGAAAACTATGGACTGTACAAGGCTATTTGATTATTCATTACACAACACAGACTGAGGATATGAACTCTCTTGATCATAATTCTAAAGATACCAAGATTAGTTTCAATTTGACATCATTTTAAACAGTCTTCTGATTCATATTATAGTCAATTGGCTGCTCCATTATGTTCAATAATCAATTAACTGATTGCAATCACATTTTTTGGTTAACGTCAATTATACCTTACATTAATGCATCTTGACAGACTGTAGCTTGCTGGTGCCTCTTGGAAATTTGACTATGCTTCACAGCTTATGCATTCCGTACTGGAGTGGATTGTAAATGCCACAAGTTTCTGTATTGGCCCAGTTCATTTAGACTGGACGTACCAGGCTTGCTGAGATTCTCTCTAAAGTTTATAGTGAATAGCAGGCCATGTTCATTGTTACAATCAAGCACTTCGGAGTTCTTCGTATTTGGACCAGCATTCATCTGCTTCTACGCAACAGTTAATTTTGTAACTAGTTGAAAATTGAAAAAGGGCTAACCAACTTGTTTCGCGTGCCATTGGTATGAAGAAATGGATGGAGATTATCTGACATGTCCTGTGGTATATGCTGCCCATTTGATCAAGTTGATAGTCAGTGTATCCAATCAAATATGGTGCCAGTGGCCACACATTTAGATCCTATTTATAATTGCTGCTAATATTTTATACCGTGTGAACCAGAAACTGATAAAGAGATTGAGTTGAGAGGGCAATGACCTTGTGTACCAGAACATAAAAATATGTCATGACACAAAATATCCTGCCTTCAAAGTTCATATGCAGCAACCTGAAGCAATTGAAAGCAACTAGTGACATTAATTGCTGTTAGTTCTTCATTTCACTGATTCACCTTTGATAGACGCATTCATTCAGCTAGATTTTGAAGCCATGGCTCAGTTTATTATGAGGCTTAAATGTGCCATTTGGCATCAGCTTTCATTGTATTCATTCCGAAGGCCCACCCAAAACTTGAAAGCTTCTGCTGCTTGCTTTTTTGCAGCTCGTCGATCTTGCCGAGCCCTAGATGCATGCTTACTGGTGTAAATCTTGGGGTGGAATTCAACAAACATTTTCTTGTATTTTCTTTTGTTAGCCGGAATTTTCAGCTCTTCCATGCAGGCTAATACCTCCAAAGCTTTCTTGAAAAGTGCTGCTCTCACGAAAATTTCTACAAGGGAATCAAGCAGACCCTCATCAGGCACTAGTGTCTCAGTTCCTCCCTCCCTACTTTTATCTGTTATCCTCCCCTTGATCTCTTCCCAGATGACTCGTGCTTCAAGAGGCCTTTTAGCTAGGTTAAAAGCATTCACAAGGCTTCCATATGTGGCCACAGTTGGATGTAATCCATTCTCTTTCATTTCCTCAAATACCTTCTTAGCACGTTCTATCATTCCTGCCCTACAATAACTTTCTATTAGCATATTCCAAGCAACTACATCTACTCTTATCCCAGGGTCCTTTTGCATTTCCTTAAACACTTTTGCCGCAAGTGTTGGCTGCCCATTCATCCCGAATGCTTTCATCAGAGTGGTATAACTGATTCTTGAAGGAGCAATCCCTGCCCCTCTCATTTCATCAAAATATGTAAGAGCGCCCAAGCTATCACTTATGCGAATACACCCATTTATCATTGTATTATAAGAGACAACATCAGGAACAACCCCTGCCTCTTTCATCTCCAGCATCAAATCCTTGGCTTTTTGCATCTCTGGCAATCTGCAATAGCCATTCAACAGACTATTATAGATAACCACATTTGGTGGTACTTTCTTCGCAGCCATCTCCTGAAGGACTGCATGGGCTTCATCCATTGAACCCATTTTAGCAAAAGCAGAAATGGCCGTTGTGTAGATTACTTCGTTCGGGTGGCTGTCAGGGTCATCGTCATTCCGCATTGCCCTCAGCATTTTTATAACATCTCTCAATCTCCGATTCTGCATATACCCCTTCATTAGAGTAGCATATATGCGAGCATCAGGTCTGTAGCTCCTTGGTAATAACAACCTTGAAGTAGAAACATATTTGACTGAATCTATATGTAATGCATCCCTATCCCTATCCCATGCAGGTTCTGAAGAAGGACCACCTTCTCCAATATTTTGCCTCAACACATTACATATGTCCCTTCTGCCCTCTCTCATAGCCTGAACTAGCCTTTCAGCCCCCTTCAAATCCCCAAATCCAACATATGCAGCAACAAGGGAATAAAAAGTATAATTGCAAGGTTCTATATTTTCCACCAGCATTTTCTCTACAACGCCCACAAATAAATCCTGTCTCTCCACTTTACCATACAGTTTAATCATGATATTGAATGTGAGAACATCAGGCCTAACTCCAAACAAGTCCATTTTCTTCTTCAACTCCTCTGCTCTGACCATATTACCATTCATTGCACAAGCATTGAGAATGGCATTAAATGCTCCTGTATCGGGCCTTGCATCCGCCACTGCAATGCTTTTGCTCAAACCCATTTTCTCAACCTCCATGACACGTTCACATATATCATGAAACAGATGAAATGCAAGATCAAAGTCTTGTGGGTACTTACCCAATCGGCTTACAACGCAACTCCATGCCTTAACGTGAGGAAGAAGACCCCGCTGCAGCATTAATCGTACGATGGTCTCTCCATAGCGAGGCGAGCCAGTTTTTGCGGCAGCCATGGCTAAGTGTGCCAGTGAATTGCTGTCGAGGGAACCGAGCTTATTTTCGTCTTGAAGCTTTCGCACGATGGCCTGTGCGCGAGAAACGCTGGAGGGGGTCGCTTCCTTTGATAGTTGAACAACCAAGAGACTAAGGCGTGTGGAGGTGAGATTTTGTTTCATGGCCTCTTCTATTCTTCTGCCTTCCTCTGTATTCTCTCCCTCCAAACATGGGGATTGCATGTTTGGTATTGAAATGGTGGAAGAAGCTCCAGTAGTTGCCAGAGTTTGGGATGGGATCCTGAAGTGGGTGGAATGTTGAGGCCATGATTGGTTATGGCGGTGATTCAAGTGTAGATATGCAAATCTCTTCTCAACCAGAGAACTCAGAAGGGAATTTGGGAGGGTTTTCGGATGGGTGGTGCAGGGAATAGTGCAATAGTATGCCATTCTGAAAGGGATTTTTGGGATTGGTGGAGCAGGGAATTGGAATTGTGCAATAGTATGCCATTCACTCTTCGCTTCTTACTCCAGAAAATATCAAATTTAGTCAATTATAAACTCTACTCTTTTGATGGGAAAATATTGCTCTTTTCCTCTACATAAAAACTGTTGTTTTTAGTTTCATAAATTAAGTGGTATGCGCGAGTATGCATCTCGACCCGATTTCTAGGGCTATCCGAGTGATGGATCATAGTAATTTCAGAAAGAAATCCGATTTCATTTTGGTAATTTAACAATGGGGTTATTTCATTTTTTTTAAACTAGCATTTGTACCAGATGTTGCAATGAAAACGCATTAAGGCATAAATTGAAAAACACAAATACAACAAAAGAATACTTTGATAAAGAATACAAATATATTGAAGGCTCAAATCAATGACCCATTAACTGGAACCACTTAATAGACATATCTATCAACATTAGGATTATACACAATGATCAAGAAATTTCCCATGTACAAACAATACCTTCCACAACAACCTTTTGTCACATCCACATTTTAAAAAATGCCTTGGAACGTGATTGGAATCTCCCATATTGCCTTTTTCACTATGCAGATAAATCTTCCATATTGTTATTTTCATCATGAATATTGTTAGTTCATTGTTGTAAAGTGTTAGTGTGTTAAATTCAATACTATAAGTTTGACAAGCAAAAAACATTCCTCAATTAGCATAATATGCATTTCTCTGTCACCGTGTATTTTTCAGTCAAAGAGCACAAGTAACAAATTAACATATATTTTCCCTTCATTATTTTCATAGATCCAAGCAATCTACGCCTTATCTATAAAGTAACAAAAACATTTTGGAATAAGTTTAATATTTCAAGCCAGTGTCTAACCTATAAAGTAACAAAAACTTTTTGAAATAAATTTAATATTTTAAGCAATTGACTAACCTAATTTAATAATTGAAAATTTCTCAAAGATGAATTATACTCCATAATAAGAGAGCCAACATTGGAGCTCATACTTTCACTAAAACCAAAAGAAACACAACCACTTATTAAGAAGAAATTCAAACAATAATAATAAAACAAAAAAATAAACGTTTAAGGATAAAATGGTAATTCCAACACCAGAAGCTGAAACTAGAAGCGAAGCCAAAACTATTATGGAGGATCAAATTTGCGCTGGTTAAGCGGTTAGGGAAGAAGATTTTGAATTCATTTGTGATGAGATTAATTCCATTAAATGCCTATTGACGGATGCGACAGCCACCAGAACTTCCAATTCTAGTTCAGCGACCAATTGGCTTAACAGACTTGAAGATTTTCTCACTAATGTTGTTGACATAGTGGAGGAATGCGAGCAGGGCAAGCTTATTTTCATCAACATAATTTTCCACTTTCGAATGGGCAGGAACATTAGGAAACTAAAGGAAAGAATCACAAAGATACACACGGGTGCTAAATATCTCAAATATCTGACCTTCGTCAATGCTACTGTTGATGTTCAAGCACTCAATGCATATATTGAATCTTCAGAGGAAGATAAAAGAAGAAAATCATGTGCTCTTCTATCTCAATTTCAAGTGGTGGGATTAAAGGAAGATACTGAAAAGGTCAGTCGATGGATATTGGAAAATGGATTCAAAGTGATTGCTATTGTGGGTATGGGAGGACAGGGCAAAACCCTTTTGGTGCAAGAGGTATTGAACAACCAAAAGGTCCGAGATAGTTTCGATCAATTTGTGTGGCTTACAGTGTCACCCAAATTTATCATAGGCTAATTGAGAAAATCATTTTTCAGTCTAAGAAGTATGACTTTCTAAATTTTGATGTAATATCTAAATTTTACTTCTCTCCATTGGTAAGGTAGCACTCAATGCATATATTGAATCTTCAAAAGAAGATAAAAGAAGAAAATCATGTGCTCTTCTATCTCAATTTCAAGCGGTGGGATTAAAGGAAGATACTGAAAAGGTCAGTCGGTGGATATTGGAAAATGGATTCAGAGTGATTGCTATTGTGGGTATGGGAGGACAGGGCAAAACCCTTCTGGTGCAAGAGGTATTCAACAACCAAAAGGTCCGAGACAGTTTCGACCAATTTGAGTGGCTTACAGTATCACCCAAATTTGTCGTTGAAGCGCTGCTGCTATCGACGTTCAGACAAATAAAAGTGTTTGAGGAAAAAGAAGGGGGTGTAAAGGGAATTTAGGACAGAATTAACAAATATTTTGAAGGAATGAATAAAAATCTAGAACAAAGACGACGTTTATTTGTTTTAGATGATTGTGTTAGATCTAAGTCATACTTCCATCTAGTCATTGCCCACGTCTATTGGGAACTTAAAACATTTGAAGTTGCTAAATTTATCCAAAACAAACATCAAAAAGCTGCCCAACCGCTTGAGTGGTCTGAAGCGTCTCCAATTTCTTGATGTTAGCTGGTGTCAACAGCTGTCTAGCATGCATTTGGGGGTTGAAGCCCACAGATATATAATGTATCTCAATGTGAAGGGTTGCAGAAAGATCAGACATTTAAACACATATACAGAGACCATAAAATTGATTTGATACAAGAACGACTATGGCAGGGTAAGCAACATTACATGCATACTTAATTATAAGACAGATAAACCTGAAGGCCAACACCACTACATTACAGTTCTAACTTGATAGTGCCATAATACTTCAAGTCAACTTCTTTGTTGCATTATTCCTACTACCAAAATTAGCAGCAGCTTTGGTTGCCCTGTTAAGAACCCCAACAACCATCAATGCTCCTGTTGCAAAATAACTGTTGTTGACAGGTGGTGTTCCTGCGTTGCAAGCTGCATGCCCAACTGTAATCAAAGTTGTTATTGATATCTTTCTGAAGAATTTGCCAAAATCTGCCACCTTTGCTGCAGCAGTGTCCATCACTTGATACTTCGCGTCTAACTCTTTGGCTTTGCCTAAAGTATCTTTTCCTAGGGTATAACCTTTTGAAAGCATTGTTGTAACCACTTTTACTTCCTGGTCAGCAAAATGGAACAAAAAATTTCAGTTGCTTATCAAGGACTTCAAACTGTCCAATAACAACAATGTTAATATCCTCAGAATATCATAGGCTAATTGAGAAAATCATTTATCAGTCTAAGAAGTATGACTTTCTAAATTTTGATGTAATATCTAAATTTTACTTTTCTCCATGGAGCAGTCTACCTAGGCGAAGGAATGGCCCGGTTTTCGTCACCGCCCAGAAAATCATCCGGCTCCGGCCGCCGGCAATCCCTCCGCCCTCGGCCACCCTCCCCTAGCTCCGCCACCCTCCCCTGGCAATCCTGACATTCCCTGACAGAAAATCTGATCGGATCTGGAAATCTTGACATCCCCTGACAGATCAGATCCGAGCTGGAATTGCAGCCGTGGAGAGTTATTGCCATGTCCAATTCGAAATGAAGAATTGCGATCCCGCGGGCTGCTCACTCACCTTCCTCCTCGACTCGGCGCCTCCCGCTCTGCAATTCCTCCGCTCTGCAGCTCGCCACCCCGGGACAATTCGGTGACACCTCCGACTCTGTTAACGACTGATTGAGACATGCACCATTTATGCCCTGTATCTGTCGCTGGCAATCGTAAATCCCCGAGTTAGCGAAGATGCCGCAAAGGCATTCAAAGAACAACAATGACTTGGCGTTCTTTACATACGGCGAGAAGAGAAAGCTTGGGTATGGTACTCAAAAGGAAAGGCTCGGCAAGGACTCCATTAAGCCCTTTGATGCCTGCTCTTTGTGCCTGAAGCCATTGATAGACCCCCTCTGCTGTCAGAAGGGCCACCTCTTCTGCAAAGAATGCATTCTAGAATGCCTATTAGCGCAAAAGAAAGACATCAAGAGGTAAGATTCGTTATTCTGAATAAACCCAGTTTTTAGTTTTGAATTTTTTGGAGTATTGGGTATTGTTTTTCCTTGATTTGGGCAAATAGGTTCCTGCTAGCAGTGTCTTATAGGATACTATAAGGGTTTTTGCTTTGGGTGTTACTAGTCCTCTGTCGGAAATTGTTCCTATATTAGGGTTTTTCATGGAATCCTCTAATTGGGTTTGTGGGCATTTTCTGTCCCATTTTTTTATGTTTTGTTTCAGGTAATGGATTCCTGTTATTAGGTTTCTTGGGGAACTATGCAAGATCGAGAAAGATTGGAGAGAACATATAATTTTTAGATGCGATGCCCATAAAAACATGCACTGTAAATTAAATATAAGTAATGTCTCTTCTTTTCCACAACTACTGGCAAGTGAATATATAGGTTGGTTAGAGAAACTATAGGACACCAATACAGAACAAGTAAAAACTAAAGTAAAATGATGAGGAGCGATAAACCTTCCTTTTTGTAATTAAAGACCCTTTTGACTTGCAAGGCATTAACCTCATTACAAGATCCGCATTACAGTCAGGTTGTTTCATAAAGCAAATGCAACAAGAATTTAGCAACAACACAAAATGCTTTCTTTTCTTTACATATTCAGCACATATTCATCGAGGCTCATGCAGAAGACATTGATACCCTATTTCAACATGCATAAAGAAGGATTTGAGGCACACCTCCAAAAGTATGGTAATAAACATGATTCACATTGAAAAGAATTGAGTTAAGCCTTGGATGTGGTAAGCTGTTACTCATTTTTACTAATGCAAATTAATTTAAGTTTGCTCCATGATTTCTCTTGAGTGGACATTTGCCAAAATTTTATGGTTCCTCTTCTTCATATTTTTCACTTTCCTCTACTTCACTTACTTCGGGATGATGTCAGTTGTTATTACTCCAGGTTACCACATTGCTTCAATCATTTCATCGACCTTTTATTCCTCTTGGAATCTCTTCTATGGGTTCATTGTGTTCTTTGGTGGAAAATTCTTGTAAGGTGGAAATGGTTTTATTGGTTCAAATCCATTTGTTGGACACTTTATGGTCTAATTGCACCACAATTGGGTGATGTGGATTCTAAGATGAATACAATAGAAGGAAAATACAAAAATACTATATTTTGGGAGAAGCTACTTCTTGGGAGTTGTATTTTACATGGTGTGCATTCATATTTTATTTTCTTTGATGTTTCCTTTTCCATTGAAACATTCAACTTTCAGATTTGGGCATCAAAGAAGGGGGTGCTACTACATACGAAGTCCTGATATATAAAATTAACGCTGTTAAGAATGGATTACATTGAACTTGAGTGCTGGAAATTAGCTTTATTCCATGGACTACTACATATGAAGTCCTGATATATAAAATTTACGCTGTTAAGAATGGATTTCATTGAACTTGATAACATGTATGCAACTCCAGAAATTAGTCTTTTCAATCTGTTAAATATGTTGTAAAGATTAATGTATATCACACGAATATTACGAGGGATTTTGCCATATGTAGCCTCGAAGACTTCCAGTTTTCTCTATAATGAAGATCTAGCTTAATAGAACATTTCCTTTTTTCCTTCATAATGATCAATAATGAATATACAACAAAAATCAAATCTACATAAAGTAACATAGTTTCCATTCTTGGTAAGGTTTTTGCTCAATTGACTTGAGCAACAGAAAAGCATGCGAGAGATATGATTGAGATTGGGCCCGAGTTCAGTAAGTGAGCATTACAAAATTTTGCACAGAAATTATTTTATCAAATTCATCACTGGTCACCCATGGATATCAGTAGCCCCCAAGCAGAAAAGCTAAGATACTGAAAAAGAGCAAACTACATATTAAGCCCAATCAAAGATCAATGGCATCAGAAATCGGATATTTTGTATCGCAATTAAATTATACATACAACACTAGGACTGATCTCTTGAAAACTGATGTTTTAGCGTATTTCGTTCCCTAGTCAAGAATATCTGATTCCATGAACTGCACCTAGGATATTATTACAGCATACATACTATCCAACAGATTTAGACACAGAGGCAACCATATTCTCATACAAATGCCACATATATACTAGTACCATGCTTATCATATTCCTAGAACCATGCTAACTGAACAAGGCTGACTAATATATATATCAAAACAAAACAGAATTAAATCCTCCAAACCCTCTTAAAGAAAGCTTAGGATAATATGGAGCAAAAAGTAAATGCCTGCATGATTTTTCGATCACATGCCTGAAAAGAGATGCAACATCATCCTAAAACTCCAGATGCATAAGAGCCTCAAAATTAGAACACAAAAGCAAATCAAGCTTTATTTGGTCAAATTTATGAAATCCAACAAACTAAAATTCCAGGACTGCTTAATCATATTTGTACATAGTAGTTCAACATGAGTTTGATGTTCATGTTTTAAATGTTGGCCTCATAAGTCCCATGCCAGAACCACTTCCAACATGTTTAAAATCGGTTGCCTCCAAGTGGTCCCCGTGACCAGAAAATCAAGTACCTCCTTTTTCCAGGGTGATCAAATGCTTTTCTTTGCAGCTTCTATTGCAGACAAAACAAACCCCATCTAATTTAACAATTTTCTCTGCACACTTTTTGCAATAAATATGGCCACAAGTGTTGATTGCCATTAGTGTATGCCTGTTTGTTAGTGTATCTTTGCGACCAGGGCAAATAGAACTGGCCCCCAAAACCTCAGATTTTTTATCATGTGGATCCTTGGTAAAAATAACTGGAAAAAGAGACTTCAACTTCAGTTTCTCTTTACCCTCTGGGCAGATTGTATCAAGTGAAGGTGCCTCAACTTTTGCTTGAGCCTCGGGAATTGTTGATGGCAGCCAAAATGCTTTCATTGTTTGAAGAACCTCTGCTTCAAATGAAGTCACTTTAACACTATTGGCCCCATGAAAACTATTTTTGTCTCGAATGTGATTTTTGTCATTATATTGAGGTACAACACCATTGTTTTGCTGATCAAATGCATCAAGTTCCTGTTGCCTCTTTAACAACAGCTTCTCTTCCTCCTCCTCCTCCTGTTTTTGATGTGCTTCATAGCTTGCAAGTTTTCTGTCAAATCATACACCGATAACACCAGCAACTTACAATACCCACTCATAAAAAATTTAAATTAAAAACCTAAATATATCAAATATTGTGTACTCTCAACATTGAAGTGCCAGCAACCTAAACTAGTCATTCTACTGATAATGAATAGGGATACAATCCCAACAACACTCGTTTCTACCATGTAGTATCCAAACTTCTAGCTTAAACTATATGCAACGAATAATATGACCCCATAGTCAAAATATGCACAGTGGCATCCAAAGCTCAAAGCAGATTAATGTCAATTGTGATCAACCTTGGCACTATGATAACTGAGCCATACAAATGTCCAATTCCATTGAATCCAGATTAACAAGAGCCATCAAAGCATACTAATGTCAATTGTAATCTACCTTGGTACTATGATAACTAAGCCATACAAATGTCCAATTCCATTGAATCCAGATTAACAAGAGCCATCAAGAAATAAATGGAATAATATTATAATCATGTTGGCCATCTGATGTAGATCTGAAATTTCCAACAAATCAAAAGGCAGTGCCATTCATACAAAATGTAACCATATATTCCTTCAAAGAAAATAACATAGACCCTGGACAGACATAAGAGCTTTATTTTGGCAGGTGGAGGGAGATCATCTACCCAGGCAAAGAAGGTCTAGTAACCAGTCCAACAGGCTGCAGTCTGGAAGCAAGTTGAAGCACTTGCAGTGATGATGACACGGTTAAAATCTGGTAGGCTTGACCCTCAATACAGTTGACCAAATAGTTTCAGGCTGTGGGTTGTGTTGATGCTGCAACATTGGTGGATAAATGTCAAATGGAAGTCCTAGGTGACTTTGATAAAACGGATGCCATCGGTCACAGCTTCATAGCTTAAAAACAGCCTGATTGTAATGCGGATCTTGTAAGGAGGTTAATGCCTGTCAAGTAAAAAGGGTCTTTAATTACAAAAAGGAAGGTTTATCGCGCCTCATCATTTGACTTTAGTTTTTACTTGTACATAGTAGTTCAACATGAGTTAGTTGAACATGAGTTTGATGTTCATGTTTTAACTGTTGGCCTCATAAGTCCCATGCCAGAACCACTTCCAACATGTTTAAAATCGATTGCCTCCAAGTGGTCCCCGTGATGAGAAAATCCAGTACCTCCTTTTTCCAGGGTGATCAAATGCTTTTCTTTGCAGCTTCTATTGCAAACAAAACAAACCCCATCTAATTTAACAAATTTCTCTGCACACTTTTTGCAATAAATATGGCCACAAGTGCTGATTGCCATTAGTGTATGCTTGTTTGTTAGTGTATCTTTGCAACCAGGGCAAATAGAACTAGCCCCCAAAACCTCAGATTTTTTATCATGTGGATCCTTGGTAAAAATAACTGGAAAAAGAGACTTGAACTTCAATTTCTCTTTACCCTCTGGGCAGATTGTATCAAGTGAAGGTGCCTCAACTTTTGCTTGAGCCTTGGGAGTTGCTGATGGTAGCCAAAATGCTTTCATTGTCCGAAGAGCCTCCGCTTCAAATGAAGTCACTTTAACACTATTGGCCCCATGAAAACTATTTTTGTCTCGAATGTGAATTTTGTCATTATATTGAGGTACAACACCATTGTTTTGCTGATCAAATGCATCAAGTGCTTTGCTTAAAGTATCTTTTCCTAGGGTATAACCTTTTGAAAGCATTGTTGTAACCACTTTTACTGCATGGTCAGCAAAATGGAACAAAAAGTCTCAGTTGCTTATCAAGGACTTCAAAATGTCCAATAACAACAATGTTAATATCCTCAGAATATCATAGGCTAATTGAGAAAATCATTTTTCAGTCTAAGAAGTATGACTTTCTAAATTTTGATGTAATATCTAAATTTTACTTTTCTCCATTGGTAAGGTAGCACTCAATGCATATATTGAATCTTCAGAAGAAGATAAAAGAAGAAAATCCTGTGCTCTTCTATCTCAATTTCAGAATGCCATGTCAATCTGAATATGACTATATTCAGAATGCCATGTCAAGCTGAATTTTTTCACGGAAACCGTTTTGTTCACCTTTGAGCATTGTCGGTCGGACCCGCTTGGTCAGATTCTCACCAACGATTTCCCAGAAGGAATGCTGCACCGTATTGAAAATGAGGGCGCCGAATGATATCCTATCAGAACGAAGTAGTATTTCTTAATTTCATTTTTTATGTATAACAGATCAGGGTTGTAATCGATGCTCAGCACGACACTCAGGATGTAAGCGAAGAGTGTGCTTATGGAACCACAGACCATGGACCCTACGGATCCTAGTAGGGCATAGGCCCATTCTGGGGCATTCATCTTGACTAGTCTCCAGAATGACCCTGCCTGCTCTATGAAGGGTACTTTCTCTGTTTTGTGTGCTGAGTTGACATTGACAGATGTGCTGAAATCGGAAGTTGAGAAGTCTGAAAGCCTTCTAGAATAGGGGGATCGGCCATAAGAATAATTTCTTCCAATTATCGGCGAGCTCACAGAATTCCTTGCACTAGAGGGCCTAGAAATGGGAAAACAAACAAAAAATCAAAACGAGAATACAATCTATGTTCATTCTATTTCCCCTTTCTTCCCGGGATCATTCAAACTGATAAATACTAAGAATTTATGGAAGGTACAGAACAAGTTTTCTTTCTATCTTGGTGATGAATGAGTGGGTCATTCAGAATGTGACAAAATGTAAAAGTCCATAAACTTCTACAGAGTAACATCTAAAGTACCAATAAACACTAGAAGGGTTAATGGGAGGAGCAAAACAAGTACAATTTAAGAAAAAAAAATTATCTCTGGACCGAACAAAACCATTATAATTTGAGGAAAAAAAATGAAGGATTGTATGAGAAGGCATCCAAACAGTTTGGTGGAAAATCTTTCACTGTAATAAAACCAGAAAAACTTGGCAGCTGCTAAATAATTTTCCAAAGAAAACCCTGAGGATCTATAGACAAACAAAACAATTATAATTTCACAAACTGTTAATCTAAGGACGAACAAAACAAGTATAATTTTATGAAGAAGAAGCTGAGTATAAGCATTATAATTACAGTTTTACAGAGAAGGCCCCAAGGATTTATGGGACTGCAAAAAAATTTACAATTTTATAAAGAAGGCGAGAGAATTTATGGGAGAAACAAAACAATTCCAATTCTATAGACTTTCACTGAGAAAACTGTTGCATAGGTTAACCACAATGTGCCATTATTGAATTACCATAGTGGGATAAAACCTTTACCTGGCACTGTTCTTTCTTGCATTGTTACCAAGCTCATGGGCAGTTTCTTGGAGTTGGATAAATGTTGAATAAGCCCCGTCATCCCCTTTTGAGATAAGGTCATCGTGAGTCCCCATCTCCAAAATGCTCCCCTGCTGAATAACTGCCACCAGATTAGCCTTCCTAATGGTTGAGAGATGATGTGCCACAAATACTGTTGTTCTTCCTATCATGAACCTGTCAAGGGCTTCCTGAACAAGTTTTTCTGATTCAGAGTCCAGAGCACTGGTTGCTTCATCCAAAAGTAGTATGGTCGGGTTCTTCAACATCGCTCTGGCTATTGCAATGCGTTGCTTTTGTTCGCCTAATAGTTGACCACCTCTTTCACCAACCTGGAGTTGCAGACCCAACTTAGTACAAATCATAACCATGGCTACTATCAACTCTGACATATAGAAAAGGAACAGTGAGATGGAAGAAAAGCGCTATAAACCATAGATATATAGTTCAACTCTTGGGGATTTGGGTTAGAAAGGGAAGGGAAGGAGACTTGATAGTGGGAGAAGGTATTCTAGGATGACAAGGTAAACATATCAGACTGTTGTTATTCACACACACAAGTCATAAAGAGCCACTGGAAGACTGAGCAAGGAAACAAGCCTAATCACCAAACAACTAATCAACCATATCTGCAAAAAATAATCAACTGACAACTAATCAATCATCTCTGCAACAAAGAATTTTCAGTTATACAGCTAGTAGCACATACCTGAGTGTCATATCCTTCAGGGAGCTTTGTGATAAAAAAGTGTGCATTTGCAACTCTGGATGCTTCCTCCATTTCCACCTGGGTTGCATCCTCTCTTCCCAATAGCATGTTTTCCTTAATGCTTGTTGCAAAATGCCAGTTCCTGACTCACAAGCCCTATCTATTGTCTAAGCCATTTAAACTGCCGAGTTTTGATGTTAAACCCATCAAGTAGCACTTGACCTTCATTCACAGAAATTAAAAACAGTACTTTTGAGAAGCAATTCATTAAACTAAAAACCGGAGTTCAGGGTATGAAAATGCCATGTAAAATCATGTGTTGGATACCTTCAATGGGGTCATAGAAGCGCTCGACCAGAGCAATTACAGTACTCTTTCCCGACCCACTTCGACTAACCATAGCTACAGTTTTTCCTGCGGGAATGTTCAATGAGAAACGGCTGAGAACGGGTATCTCTAGTCTAGAGGGATATGCAAAACTCACCTGCGTCGCTTCAGACCTCAGGGCGAGTGACGCTTCAGACCTCAGGGCAAGCGACTCTTCACTGATCAAAACGTTCTTCACTGATCTAATGGCTGGAGATTATTTAATCATCTAACAATCCATTTAATGGCCCACATCGAGACACGGTTGCATGGAGGGGAGTTCATTTCAGAGGGAACGCCTTACGGCGTAATTAAACTTTATTTTTTAATTTAATCATTTAAAAAAAAATTATTTTAATGAAGAAAGTTTAATATGGTAAAAATGTTATAATGTATTCCGATGGGTGACAAGTCTTGAGGAAATCTAAATGTGTGGTTTATGATAACAAATATATGGCAGTTCGTGCTGAGGTTGGTCATCTCGTCCTCTCATCGTGTTAGCTGTACGAGGAAGTTAAGATGCGGTGTGGGAAATTTCCATAAGTTACGTTGGGATTGGAAGCGTGTGAGGGCAGTTGGTATGTGGAGTTTGTTGATCTCCAGGCTTGGTATGATGTTGTAGTATTTTGGTGGTCAACTGTTAGTAGGCAGGGCTCTAGTGGTATTATCAGTTTCTATAGCTTGTGCCTTGTCTGGGAATGGTGGCGTTTTCGTAGTCGGCGCCTCCTCCTCAGCCTTTGGGTCATATAATTGATAAGTTTCCTTTCTTGTGTGTGGTTTCCTAATTTTTCAGCAGTCTCAGTGATCTGTATCTAGTTATCAAGTTGGCCCTCGAACCTTCTCGTGGGTGGTCAGTCAATTATGATCTTGGATTCCTTTTGTGTTTACAGGGGAGTTTGTTTATCCTGTCAACTAGTTTTCTTTTGGGGTCTAGTTGTTTTTAAGCTTTTAAGAGGTCGCACGCGACTAACGACTAGGTAATCAGTTATTTGGGTTGGCGGGAGGGAGATTGTCTTAAGGGTTTCAAGGCAGCTGGTTATCTTGGGGGGTTGGTGTCTCCTAGGTCAACAGTTAATTGCCTCGTTCCTTGGTCTATGTCTCTATTCCCTGTAGCTCTTTTTGTCAGAGTCGTTGGTAATCCTCTGGTCTACTTGTGGAGTTTCTTTGTCATAGTTTCATTTACTAATCCTCAAGCTAGAGATAATGGGTTGTTATTACTTTTTCAATAAAATATTTTGGCAAATTTGGGGTTGATAGTTGCTTTGGTGTGCATTGTGGTGAGTTGGGTGGCAACATTTTTAGCTAGTGCTCTTGATTATGCTATAATGCGACCCATGCTATGTAATTATTGCTCTATGCCCCAACCAAAAGGAATTTGGGTCAACCAGGGGGGGCAACATAAGAATCTGAAGGTGGCAACGGTGGATATGGTGCCTACATGCTTTGCGTAGGGAGGTAGAACTACTGACAACATGGGTCAGGCGATATCAGGGGCTCGTGGTGGTTGAGGCAGCTCGAAGGTAGCGCAAGGTGGGCCACCAATGTGGATTGCAAAGTTGGGCAATGTGACACGTAGGGGCGGCACCGGTGGACGGAGTAAAAAGCGTTGGCCTGAGCATGGAGGGATGGTAGATAAATAATGGTGTTCTGAGGGTTGTCGGGACTTGGTCCAGTTTGTCTTGGACCACTTGAAAAATTCTGATAAGCCTAGGAAGGAGGAACATGATGCATTCATTACTACACTCAACCAACTACATTATTTTCAGTGTCATGTCCAGAAGAGGATCGTGGTGGTATGGTGTGGTTAGAATCTGCTATCTGAGAAAGTGGGAAAGTTGTAGTCATGGATGACTCATTTCGAGCAACACGTCCAATGTTCTTACCATCCCCCTCCTCCTCTAGGGACTGGTCCAGATAATCCTGCCACTATTACCTCTGATGACTGAGCATGGTTATAGGTGTTCTACTTATCTTATTTGTATTATGGAGCTTTTTGCCTCCTAAGTTATGGACTGCATCTCTAGTTGTACTTATGTTTATATGCCATATGCTGCTAGCGGTAGTCAACAAACCTAGTCAAGGTGAGACTACCTGTATTTTGACATCGATGTACTTCTTTTTTGATGAATGAATAGAACCTTGACTTACAAAAAAAATAATGCTATAATGTAATATTTAACATTTTAACTTAGTCAAATTATATTTATATATATTACTTAACATTAGTCCACAGGTTCTTGAATAGACGGTGATTGGTTGCTTTGTAAGACACTCCTTGATGTGAAGTCATTGGTTCAATTCCCTGCCTCAATCGAGGTGATATATTGGACATGATGAAGATGTAGTCATGGATATATATTATTTTAACATTTATTTGAGTAAATTATTAAAGAAAATAAAATTATAATTATTAATTTAATTATTTTGCATGTTTTCTATAAACCTTTTTGAGTTGTTAAATATTTAATAAATACTATTTAAAATAATTTAAATAATTTAATTATCTTACACATTTATATTTATTTATTTATTTATAATTTATTCTATTTTTATAATTTTTATTCATTCTTTCAATTTTCTTTTTTATACTGTATTATTTATTAATAAGATTTTTATAAAAAAAAAAATTTGCATATAATAATATTATTAAATAAGATATTTGTTATATATATTATATATATATACAATCTTTTGATCCTCTTCAACATTACTTCTGTTAATTTCGTTTTCTCTTTGTTGTTATTTTAGGCAACTTCTAATTAATTTCCTCTATTGGTTTAGGGTGGCCAAATTCAACCAATCATAGAAGCTTATTTTCGTCCTCCTACTTCAAACCAAAAATTTACACGTGGGCTTCATCTCCATCCAAATCCTGCATGTTGAATTGGAAGGCTCCGTTAAACTCCACTGACTCCTGCTCAACCTATTGTTGTTCAAGTCGAGTCATAGTAGACTGGTGCAACTACTATTTGTTGCGCTTTCTTTTGCTAGACCCATTAGGGATCATTCTTCGTGTAAGATTTATGAG
>APFE031214806.1:73683-94499 GCA_000404065.3 Pinus taeda | reverse complement strand
CAACTCCACCAAACTCAATCACTTGAGTTCTAACTGAATTCCTTCATGCAATAGCTCAAATAACCCATAAGAAAAGCATATTTCCTTCTGTCAGTTGCATGTGCCACATCTGTAGCTTGAACTGAAGTGCTGCAAGAGGATAAGATAATGTTTATAGTTCAAATATTATTAAGAGCTAATAATATTCGACTGTTCTATATTTAGACTGGCAATCTAAAAATAGACTCCGGCCATATGTCTAAAAATAGAAGTCCATCTATTTTTACCAACATGACCAATCATCCACAAATAGCATCCTGCAACTCATAGACCATGATCCATATGTCTAAAAATAGACATAGTCTAAAAATAGACTTTGCACCAAAAATAGCTTGCGGGCCCACTTAGTGAAGGCGACTTCTTTTCACTAAGCTCCATCATCTTGTTGCATTTTCAACATGCATCTCATGTTTAAAGTGGGGTAGAATTTAACAATAAATATTTTGTGGCCCTATCCTCTATAGTGGGCTATCAGATTTGGGCGTTATGCCTTAGCCAACAAAGCACATGCTAAAAAAGGAGCCTCATGAATACATGCTATGTACAAATATGGAATGGTAAAAGGGGTACTGTATGACCCATGAAGGTAGTTGAGCATGCTTCGAACATGTTGGTTAGCGATATTCTCATGAAGCTAATGATTAAGAAGATGAGATGTATGTAAGAGTGCAGGATTGGGAACACCTTGAGGAGGCAAACAGAGGCCTCAACAAAAAATGTTTCAATTGCACCAATAAATAAAGCCAAAGCCCAAAACCTTAAGCATCATCAATACAAATGACCATTCCACTTGGTCATATGCCTTTTGAATGTCCTTAACCATGTATATATGTGGCATTTGCACTTTTAGGCATCCTTCCCTACCTATTTGGTCAGATTTCTATGTATGTCATCCTCGAGCATAAAGAAGTTGAAATCCTCTCAATATACTTACAAAATGGTAGTAATTTGTGGTTTTGTTGTTCTTCTCACTTGTGTTTGTGATATATAATCAAGTCCTTTCTTATTCCAAATCTGGGTTGCTTTTTGCCTTTGGTTTGTCCCAAATGTTTATTACATCCATCTCCAGACCGCTTTAGAACACAACTTACATAAATTTAAGTGCATACCATGCACATCAAACCTTTATTAAAGCTCGAGAATGGGGAAACGTATGGGTGAAGGAAGGACATCTACTTCCTTTTGGGTGTCCCATCATCTCATAAGGGTGTTTTGTTTTATGATTGTGAGAAAGGAGATTGATGTTTGGAGACTTAATAATGAATGTTTTATGTTTTCACTTGTCTAGCTAGATTATGAATGGTTTTTGTAGTTTGATTCTTAGCCATTTTGGTCATCTTTCCAGAAAATAGAGTTGACTTCAAAAGGGTTATTATGAGATAATATCCTCATCTTTATCAGGCGAAAAGAAACTCCAAAAGGCCACAATGTTTTGTCAAGGTGGTTTTACAAAGGAAACATTGTGAACACAATTCAAAAGCTAAAATGTCCTTTCTACGGATTGTTTACAGAGCAAGTATTTGAAAATTTATCAACTTTGCAGAGATAGGTGATTTCAATATAATTGTTGCACAAATAGGGTGGTAGTTTTTCTGTTATATAAATTATTTTATTTCTGTAATCGCAAATTGGTAAATTCTTATAATGCATATGCATGCATCAAGTTTGGTTTTTTTTTTATATCTATATCCTTGTGATAAAGCAATTATGATTTCCTTTAGTTCATAAATTTTCTTAATGAAAAGAAATTACAATCTATTCTTGACTATGTGCGGGTAATGAACCACTCAAGGGTTGTTTTAGAATTTTCTTTATTCTCAACATGATGTTGGTAACTTTTCTTATCTTTTCCCATTAAGAAGGTGCATTCTTTGTATTGGCCTTTTTTTGGAAATTTAAAATGATTTAATTAATAAATTTTTCACTCAAGGAGAGTTGAAGTATGATCTTGTTGTCCCTTGCTTTGTAGATATGCATTTTTTATTTCTGTTGTGGCTTTGATTTCGTCATTTTGTATCAGTGCAAGGATAAAGAGAGAAAATAAAAAAGGGAGTGAAGATAGAAAGCATGAGTTTCCAATTTGGAAAAAAATTGTATAAACTATTACATACAAATTATGTATGAACTGTTGTTGCAAGTGTGGGGTTTTGTTGGTTGCAGCATAGATTAACACATCATTGCAACTTGGGACAAGTACATGGAAGCTACAAATTGCACCAGAGCTTGGATAGTCAGAAACTAAGTATTGAGTGAGAGTTTGATTGTGGAATGTTGTTTACCGCTTCGAGTAAATATGCTACAACCTAGAGCTTAGAAAATACATGGATGATGTCATAGCATAATATAAAAAAAAATTGACAACATGGATGTGTATCCTTAGGTTCCCACATATACATATATATGGTGTAACTCTAGTGGATATGAAGAGTGTGAATTGTAGTTTTAATTGATGAAACAATTTAAGGAGAATGTTGGATATTTGTGACATGTTGTGTGGGTGAAATCATTGTCCAAAAAAGGACTCCTTTGTTACATCCACTATTCCTACAATGATCTCCATTTTCAATAGGATTTCTTGTGTAAAACTAAATTAGTTCATAGAAAATATTGAGAGTGCTTAAGGGTTACACGATTAAAAGAGTCTGGTGTTGTGATAATTGCCATCACTCACAGAAGGATGACATTGAGCGTTCCTAAAGGTGTGAAGTTCTGATGATTGTTGCTTGTAGATAGAAGAAGACACACTTCATTCAAGTACAAAAACATATAACATAATAGAAAAATATATATAGATAGAAGACATTCTATGATAAATTACTCTTTCTTTGATTTCTTTTCTATTTTATTTTATTTTGTAAATCACATCTGAAAGAATGGATGACACTAATAAGCCAATAAGGAATGCATCGTTGCAAAGAGCATGCCCTTTAAAATATGGTGGTGGTCATGTCAATTCAAATTTGGCTGGAAATCCTGGCATAGTCTATGATCTATTAGTCAAAGACTACTACAAATTCTTCTGCTACTTGAATTAATTATTATAATTCAACAAAGATCACAGCCATAACATGGAAGGTGTTTTCTTGTCCAACACACCAACCTAAGATACATGACCTCAACTATCCTTCAATTATGCTCTCACAATTGCAAGGGTCTATCACTATGAAAAGGAAGGTGAAAAATGTGGCAGAGGGACCTACAATTTATAATGCAAAGGTGAGATATAAGCTCAGAGTTTTGGTGTTAGTTGAGCCCTAAAAACTTGAGTTTTCTAAGAACGGGGAGGAGGATTGCTAATCTTTCTGAGCCTACAGTTTGGTGAATATGCCCTTGCAAGTGGTTTTTATTATGAGAAACTATTTCCAATTTAAATTTGTATATATAACTTTTAGTTGAGAACCTTATGAAGATGCATATCAAACTAGGGCTTAAATGGGTATTTTCTATAGTGGGAATAGAACTTCATGTCTTTTGTATTCATAAGACATGGATTATTCTATAGGGTCTGTTGAAGGTTAATGATGATCATATATTCTTTTAGCTTTAGAAGATGATGGAATGCAAATGAGGTTTGTTCAATTGAAACCCTTTTATGTCTTTGCACCGATGACACTTACACAAACATTTGAAAGAACATAATGTTGTTTTCTTTTGTTTCATAAACTATAACAAAGGGTACATGTGGGGTTTTATAGGTTAGATGATGTAGTTGTAGAGGCTAGAGATGGAAGTTTATATGACTCAGATGCAAGTACCAAGTTTAGATATGATATATCCTTTCCGGATCTTTTGGAAGAAAAACCCCATGGCAGGCTTGTGAAATATGATCAAATAAGAAAGAAGACTACAATTTTACTCAATGGTCTTGGGTTTGCAAACATAGTTTCTCTTTCATAAAATGAACACTACATCCTCATATGTGAGACATGGAAGTAAGTAGATAATATGTGTATATTAGCTTAGTATTATGGAGGGTAAGTATTGTATATCAAGAAAGCCCTATTGGAGAGGGCCACGAAAAAATGGAGGGTAAGTATTGTATATCCTTTATTTGGTTGGATAAAGTCTACATGATTATTATTGCACATTTTTCCATTACAACTGCGCTCTGTAGATTTTTTGATAGCTTTGTTTGATATTACTTTCACTTGAAGAAATGTTGTTGCCATGTTAAATATGACCATGCCTTATTATATTATCCACAAACGATGCATATTTGATCTTAAATTGGTTCTAGGTTTTGAGATTGTGAGGCAGAAGGCTTAGTAGTTGTCACTGTGGCTTAGCAGGTTTACACTAACAGGGCACCACAACGACAAGCTACCAATTAGGGTAAACGATCAGTTGACACCCTAGACATTGGACTTACTAGTAGATAACATAAGCAACACACATAGGCTTGATGTCCATTTGAAAATAATGCTCACCAATAATGACACATACCATGAGCTCAATGAAAGCCTAAAACATTCTAGAATTGTACATCATTTAAATTGAGTACCAATCCATTCAAAGCACCTACTTAATTATTGTTACCACATAACCAACCATGCAAATCTATCTTGCCCTGATTCAAATTATCAGAGTATAATTTATGTGTATTTTGTGGAAATTAAAGCTCTTGCATGCATAACAAGACAATATTCATGTATACAAGGTTGAATAGACAAATTATAACATATATGGCACCTTTTGCTTGTAGTCGATACGACCACCTTGTTAAGTTTAGCAAGGATTTGCATTAAAAATTATTTTCTTTTAATCAAGAAATAGCGTCGAAGCTTCAACCAATGTTGCTTTACAATATAGAACATGGTATTTTTGTTAGTTCTCTCAATTCCAACCTCCAAAAAGTTACAAAATTAAAACAAACACACACACACACACATATATTAAAAAAACACTAAAATTTAAAATTTAATATATGAATATCATTTACATGATTATGAAACCAAGCTACAACTTTTTTCAATTTAACAATCCTATTGGCCTACCTTTGCACCTTTTTGGGGCAATTGCTAGTAAGTTAATTTATCTTTTCCACACACACACACACACACACACACATATATATATATAACTTTTTTCTAGGCATTCCTTAACGTTTCTTTTTATTGATATTTATTTTCTTTCATTTTTTCTTGTTTATTTTAATAAATTTTTAAGTTTGTTGTAACGTTACTTTTTATTATATATTATATTATTTATTTTCATGATTGTTATGAGTTTACCGTTGCATGGAAAATACTTTGCTTAAATTATACTTATAATTATAATGTATTGTTTAACATTCTGATTCAGTCAAAATACATAAAAATAAAATTAAATTAAATACATAAAATTAATAACAAACCTAGATCCATCTTAATTCTAGATTTATCTAGTGCCTAGAGAAATCAAAATTTTCACGTGCAAACCTCCTTTTTGTGTGTAAAAGAGATTTGATCCCTCTAGATATTATATTTAGTGGATTAGTGTTAATGTATTGGTCATATATTTATTTATTTTTTATTGATTAGTGTTACTGTTAGTGTGTATATTTAAATATTTAAATTTAATTTTATATTATTCGTTGAGAACATAATAATATTTAATTTCCAAAACTACTAAATCAAGAATAGGGGTGGTAGAAGTTGGAGGGGTTTCATTTGCTTCAATGAAAAAAAAGAAATAATCTTCTCTAACAACCAAGTTTAAGCAAGTCTAAAATGCAACTGAACAAATATGACTAACAACCAAGCCGAATCTTATGCTCTTCTGCAGGGTTTGATGCTTGATTTGTAAACTTCCGTGGATATACCAATGGACGGTTCATCACAACAGATCTGATAAAATTATATTTAAAATATGAAATTCTACACTATTACAATTTTATTAGCTTTTGGATTTATAGATTTACTGTTAACAGTGCATGCATACGAATTAAAATTATGCAGAAAATAGAGAATGAAAAAATAAAATCTCACACACACATTTAACACAAGATATGCTATGGGAACCCCCTTGGGAGAAAAATTGAGCTGAAATGTGAGGCCACTCCACTTTATTTCTCTGAATAAAAATATGGCTATGAGTACAAAGAAGTATGGTTTATGGCCTGTGGGTTGCTATAGTGCAAAAATTCTCCATGTGTGCTCTATCTCCTATCCCTCTCGCCTGCTTTTGCTCAGTTATGGAACAAATGCACTCAAAATAATGGAATCTCTTTTCCTCTTAGTGGCCTGATTATAACACAACCCGTTAACCTACTAGTGGTTAGGTTTGACAAGCTCAACTCTTAACTAGAGATATAATATAGACTCTTCTAGAGTCCTCTACATCATAATAACATGGCTAGCCCCTTTTTCATGAATAATGGGGGTTGGCGTGATATCCTCTCGAATTATGGTGGTGAAAACAAGAACCTCAACTTTTGAGTGACATAGATTTCACATACAAACTCCAATTGACACAATTCTTGCGTTGTTGGAAAAATTTGTGTGCGTAGAATAAAACCTAAAGGTGCGACACTAAAGAAACAAATTTTTACCCCCAAAAAATGTTGTTTGATTCCTAAAAATGTTCCCAGAAGGTTTCAGACCCTACTTTGCCAAACTAGGTTCCATTGGTAAAAAATGGTCCCGTGAGCTGCTTCCTCCACTTTTCCACTCTGAAAGCATCAAGATGGATGAAAAACGATATAAGATCCAACCTGTATCAATGCTAGAAAAAAACCAAAGGATCCAAAATATCACAATCATTAGGGAATCTCGAACTATTATACAAAGTCTCATTAAAAATGCTCCTCCAAAATATCATCATTTAAAAGAACTAATAAAAAGGATTTTGGGGGTATTGTTAATAATACATTAAAAATATGTCACATACCTTGATTGAAATCAAAATTCACAAATGCGTTAATGCCTTGAAGTGGGATGGTCAAATGGAAAAACCAACGCCTCCATACCATGCAAGATACAAACCGCATGTAGAATCAAACAGAGGGAAGAGATGACCCATATGCTTTATCGTTAGACGTAGGCATGTTTGAAGCAAGTATGGAGAAATTACAAAAAGGGAATATGGGGAGGACATTGGTAAGGATTCACATTTGGTCACTAGATTGTTAATCAAGGGAAGAGTAATTAAGAGTCATGTCTCTATCTACATCGACGAAGATGGAAGCAATATGGCATGGGAAGATCATAACTCTGGTACAAAGGAGGGAGGTTAGGGCATGTATCCAAATCATTTCTTTCACATAGGGGAAAAAGGAAGCAACAACCTAAGGAAGGCACACAACATGCAAAAAACATGTATTTACATCATGGCAAATTTGGGATTCATTAAAAGGCGTAAAAATAATCGGTTTTCCCTGTGGCCTCAAAACAAAGCATGCCTAAATTTGATCTAGATTTGGGGCAACATAATTCTTCAAGCTACCCTATTGCAACTCTATTTAGGACATTTTGATGTGTAACTAATCTACATAGGATTGAAAGCATGTTGGGGAATTCACACACAAAATTGTGGTAAGACAACTCATATGTTTACATTTCTTCTAGATATTCACGCTGAGGTCAAATTTATAGTGTTATTAAGGAAATTATGAAGCTATATTGGTGCACATTTTGGTTAAGACCTAGTGAAAATATAATTTGTGAGAATAATTGTAGTGAATCCATAGCCTTCTAGGATCATAATATAGGGAGCCACACTATCAAAAGGTTAAAATGGCTACTCTTTGGGAATTTTTTTTCTATCAATTTAGTAGGCACGTAAGTTTTAACCTGTGTGATGAAAGAATCAAGATCATCCTTCGACTGTGAGTGACCATACCTGGGACGTGTCTCATAAGTGTAATAATAACTCACAGAAAGTTGTTTAGTACATTGTGGGATTGTGCATTTAGAGCATATATACTTCATGTGTGTAGATAAGATAGTTTTTAGGAGGTGTAAAGAAGAACCTTTGTTCCCTTGGTGCAAGAACCTTACTTTTGCATCAGGATACATTATGGACGAATCTCCCAATGTAGAAGTACAAAATTTGAGGGAGGAAATAAATCTCCTTCGAGAATAAATCCCCACCCTACATATGAAACACTATCAAACTGTAACTTCCTCCTCCCAAATTTACCCAAATTCACAAGCTCTCCAGGGTAAATATGAGACCAATGTCACTAGGACATGACCCGACCTACAAGTTCTAGTTAAGGAAGTGGGGCTACAATTGAACACTTACTAACATCGTACAGGGACTACAGATCACTCAGGAGTTGAACAACCACCCTAGGTGATTAATCTCTAAGTTGGAACCTTTTTTCTCTGACCTAGCACCCCAACCACACACACAACAAGGCAAGAGTGTGGTTATGAGGCCCCAATCACACGCAAAATCCTACTTCCATGCAGTTATGAACTAAAATCCCTAGTGTAGTGCCATTGGTTCTAAGATCCAAGCCACTTTTCTAGCTAGCCTCTAGACCACTCCCCAAAATTGTGTGTAACTTTCCAGAATCATAATTAACATGACAACAATGCAAAACATTCAAACTTGAAGTAATAACTTGACTTAGACATTCCTAATCCACATCAAAAATTTCGTGAAACATATGTAAACATGTAAGCTACAAGTCATGAATGCATATTTGATCATAAACTTTTGAATTTCATCTGAGAATCACCAAGAAGGCTCCAAGCCCTCTCTAGCTATCTGCAATAGCACTCGTTAGTCCATGCATTCATCAACCAATCAATAATTTATCAAAACATGTCAAGAGCCCTAAATAGATTACATCATATAAAGAACATAGAAACCATGAAAAATTAGCCATAATATCAACATCATAACTAGTGCAAGTACTCATAAATCACAATAGGAAAACAATTCTTATTCACATATGAAAATTCCAACCAAGTCAAGAATTCCACATACCACCCGGCCATAGATTGGGCTGAACCAAATCTCTTTTTTAGCCAATCACCCCTATTCCATATTCCAAGCATGAATATGGGATCTCATGGAATAAACCAAAACAAAATTAAACCAGGGCTTCCAGAGGCCAAACCACCTCAACCACAATGATTCCACCTCTATGGCCTAGACATCACTAACATCAACTATATTGGTCTCTACCCAAGTTGTCCAGGGCTCTAGGAACTAGTAACTCAACCCACAACCTTCCAGGGCCCTAGAGCATTTGTTCCAACTGCGACTCCAAGGACTGGTATATACTCAACCCACTAAGGGCTCTAGAGAGTTTGTTCCAACCTATGTCTCTAGGAACTAATAACTAAATCCAAATTGTTATAGGGCTTCAAAAGTGTTTGTTCCAACCCATAGTCACCAAGAACTTAAGAACCAATAAAAAAACAAGTGGAAAAACCCACAACACCATAGTTATCCAAGAAATGGCAAGGCAAGGTTGAAACCACTATCAATCTAGACAAATATCCATGCCAATGACAAAACATAACCAAACAATAACATGCATATACCATGCATCCAAAAATCAACAAGGAAATCACATATGCACCTTGTTACCTGTAAAGTATCCATTTTGTAGTTGTTGATCCAACTTTTCCCTTATGCTCCCTTGCTTTCCTTTGCTTTCTTTCTCCAATCCAAGTGAATGCTAGAGTGCACCAAGCATGCTCCAAGAATGTGTTAAGTGTGCAAGAGTATGATAGAATGAACTAGAGCTTCACCACAAAATTGTCAAAAAACTAAACTAGCCAAATTCTGTGAACTAATTCTCTGAATCCTATTTATCATTAGTGCCTCTATTTTATTCATTTTCCTTCTAATTTCCCTTGCATGCAAATATGTGTCTCTTCACCTTCCTTTTCTCCAATTTTCCTTTATTTTCATAAATAAATACCAATTATTGCCTCTTTTCCTTTGCCAATTTCCATAGCCATTGTCAATCAGGAGAGATGCCCACTACAATGTTTTTCCCAACATTCAACTTGGAATACGTGTCCCATAACCTTGGTCTTATTTTATTTACATGGAAAATCAACCAGGGGTTGTTACAAACCCCTCCCCCTTGGGGGAACATCGTCCTTGGTGTTCAAGGATGCTTATAAATAGAAAAACATGTTTTAGAAGTAGCTTTACAACACAACTCAAGGTAGCATTTACATCATACCAAATTGTTGAAACCATGAACACCATACTGCTTATTGGAGCTTTATAACACAACTCGTTGCAATATTTACAACATATTCTCATTGGAGCTTTATAACACAACTCATTGCAGTATCTACAATACACATATGCATATAAAAACATAAACCAAAATGCATATACCAAACACATGTGCTCAACTAGAAAATAAAGAAGGATACAAAGCCCGCATCTGATACATCATCTCCCGTGTAGCTTCATTGGGCCTAAAGTGCTTCCACTACACTTTAAATTGCTCGATTTCTCTGTTCCGGAGCATGAGTTGTTTATGCTACAATATGCATTATGGTTCTAGATGGAATTCTCCATCTGGTTCCACCTACAATACATACAAATCAATCACATGATCAACATCCTGCACATATCTCTTAAGAAATAAAACATGGAAAAAATCACGGACTTTCACTGTTGGTGATAGTGCGATTTGGTAGGCCATTGGTCCAATCCTCTCAAGGATCTCAAAAGGCCCACAATACCGAGGTACTGACTTCACACATGATCCAATCCTCAAGGAGATCTTCTTGGGCTTGATGTGTAAGTACACATGATCCCCAACCTGAAACTCCTTGAATGCTCTATTCTAGTCCGCACAGATTTTTTCCTTGTCCCGTGCTTCGTTCAAATTCCTTTTAATAACCTGCATCTCCTGCTACATCTCAAACAACATATATGGTCCAATCAACACCTTATTCACTGGATCACTCCAGTTGATTGAAGTATTACAACTCCACCCATAAATAGCCTCAAATGGATTCATCCTTAAAGATTATTGATACCCATTGTTATATGCAAACTCTACTAGTGTAAGATACTCCTCCCACTTCCGCTCTTGATGCATGAAATACATTCTCAACATGTCCTCAAGAATACCATTAACCCTCTATGTTTGTCCATATGTCTGCAAATGATAAGTTGTACTGAAGGCTAACTCTATCCCCAAGCCTACAAATAACTCCTTCCAAAACTTGGAAGTGAACTTGAAATATTTGTCTGATATGATATTCTTGGGAACACCATCCAACCTCACTATCTCCCCGATGAATATCTAAGCTACCTCACTAGCTAAATTAGTAGCCTTCACTGCAATGAAGTGACCTACCTTGCTCAACTTGTCAACCACAACCATGATGGAATCATGCTACTTTGATGTCCTCAACAAATCTGTAATAAATTCCATGGAAATGACCTCCCATTTCCACTCTAGAATCAAAATAGGCTGCAATAAAGTAGTTGGATGCTTACACTCTGCTTTCACTTGCTGACAGTCCAAACATCTAGTGACAAACTCAATTACCTCTTTCTTCAAGTTCAGTCAATGGTAGAACTTATTAACTGCTGATAATATCTTCTAATATCTCGAGTGACCTGAATATGATTTGACATGAAACCCCCCCTAGATAAGCTTCTTGAGCTCACTACTATCCAACACATAAATCATGTTCCTGAATCTAACCAAGCCATATGTCGTGAGGTGATACTCCTCAGCCTTATCACTTTCACCCTGCTGCTGCAATCTCTACCTTGGTTACTGGTACCTGTCATCATGTTGCTCTTCCTATAAGATTTTCTCTTACAAACTTGTCTCATAAGAACTCACTACTATAATATGATTCACCCACACTCTCCTACTGAGAGAATTTGCAACCTTTTTCTCCTTACCCTTGATGTATTTGATCTCGAATTCGAATTCACTAAGAGTAGCCAACCATCTAGCTTGTGTGCCATTCAGATTGGGTTGGTCAAACATATACCTCAGTCCACTATGATTACTCATTAGATAAAACTCCTGCCAAGAAGGTAATGTCTATACATCTTCAATGCATGAATAATAGTTGTCAACTCAAGATCTCTAGTCACATAATTCTTCTAATGCTCATTCAACTTCATTGACTCATAGCATACCACTTATACTTTCTACATTAGGACTTGTTGTGGCCACCAACAACCCCCCTTCTTATTTAGTGATGTTACTAATACTAAATAAATGAGGACCCTTAGTTAAAAAATTTAAAAATGATTTAGTGCTTGTATTTCCTTTTTAATAAAACTTACCATCATAAACTTAGGAAAATACCTTTGAAATCTAAAAAAGCTTAAGCTTTATGATGGTAAAAGATAAAATCACTCCTTAAAGGATATCGCATCGCATGCCTTAAAATGCAATTACACTGGAAAACCTCAAAAATGCCGATGTACGATGTCGCATATCGCAAAATCGCATTTCACATAAAATACACCAACATGAAATGACCATGCGATATTGCGACCTTGTGATAAGGGTAACAGAAAGACCTTGCAATATTGCGATTATGTGATATTGCGATACAACGATTATGCGATATTGCGATACAGCGATCTGCGATATTGTAAAGCAAATCGCAAAATCACTCCATCGTAGACTTTTCTGGCTCATTATTCAAGAAAAAACTTTTTCCATAAAAAAATGAAACCTGGTTATGCGCTTTAATGCTAATTAATGAAGTAGTTGCTAGTTGTTAAGGAAATATGATTTTGTGTTTATCGAAGAGCCAGTTCACGTAAGGTGATATACTTTTGCAGGTATTCGACATTTAGAGCTTTCCCGTCATTGTTTCTTATCATTACTCTCACCTCACTTGTAAACTGCAGGAAAGAAGAACAAAAGGTTATAAAAAGTAGTATGCAAGAATGGCGAAGAAAGGCAAGGCTTTGATATCTAAAGATAGAGAAAAGGCGCCCTTGCACAAAGACACCGCATGCAACAGAGACGCGGGTATTCCCACCTGGGAAGGGATATATAATCTACTTGAGGAAGAGAATCCTAAAGTAATACAGGCTCATCAAGGTCATCTGAAGCATCAGTTGCAGAGTTAGCTTGTTCATTCTTGCACCGGAGAGTGGCAAAGCCCAAAATTATCTCCTGCACAGAAATGGTTAAAGGAGTACTAGACAGCACTGACATCAAAGACAGGTAGTTTAGGGCTCAAGGTCAAGAGCTCTCGGAATCATTATTTTCACAAAATTTCAACTTTACATCCGCTATAAGAAAACACGCAAGAGGCGAAAATCGCACTAAGGAAGCTCTGATTAAGAAACAAAGGCAATTTCCGATGCACGATTAGTGCCTAACTCAAATCGTGCATCGCTGGGTAAAACTTCTCGAAATGAAAAGCCTCTAATTGCTCAGTCTCTTGTAAGCCCAGTACCGAAAATATAGTGCCAGCTCTTGCTGATTCCATTTTTGCAGCACATTCAAAGGCTGAAGTCAGCCAACTGACTCTTCTCAAGCAAATGTTGAATGCTTGCGACATTAAGGAGTAAATACATAAATAGTTAGATGTTAGATTTAATTTTAGAAATAGTTTTGCTTTATTTTTGCCTAGAGAAAGGACGGTTATTTAAACTGTATCATAAATTTTTGTAATAAGTTATTTTTAGATATAGTTAGTAGTATTTAAACCCTTCTCATGCATTTAGAGAAGGGTCCAGAAATTTATCAAAAACTTGTCCTCAGAACATGCAATTTTGCACCCTCCGAGGAGGTTTTGATGAATGAATGGAACAAGATTTGTTGATTTGTGCATTTAATGTCTGCTACTGATGTTGCACTTTTGTACTCTTAGTGGATGTTGGATTGAGAAGAGATAAATCGTTATCACTTGAAGCTCATGATTAGAACTAGTTATAAATGGTACTTCTATCTCTTAACTATTTCTATCTCCTGTGTTAAAGTGATATTTAAGTTCAGTTGTTCATATGTTAATGTGCGAATGCCTGAGTTATCATTTGGCACTTTTGTACGATGATAGCTATTTATTTGTGCTTAATATATAAGTAGCTTATTATGCGATATGTTTTTCACAACTGTTTCGCCTAACTTTTTATGCAAAATGGTTAATCTATATTGAATTCTTTTCTTATAACAGTTGAATGATCTTTATTACCAATTGTTATCTGAAATCATTTTAGATCGCATAATAGAAGGATTACA
This sequence comes from Pinus taeda, assembly GCA_000404065.3. Classification (NCBI taxonomy): domain Eukaryota; kingdom Viridiplantae; phylum Streptophyta; class Pinopsida; order Pinales; family Pinaceae; genus Pinus; species Pinus taeda. The sequence goes on along the minus strand of APFE031214806.1, from coordinate 80,320 downwards.
CCTGGGTTTGTATAGATTTAGATAATTCTGTTTATTAGAATACAATAGCATGTCATTAGATTAAATTTAGAATTAGAGCATCTTAATTAGGAACCGTTAGATCAGAATTATCAATCTTTCTCACATGCACACTTGAATTGGGAAACTGGTCCCATATCCCCAGTCGGATCCGCTATACCAAATGGAAAAGGAGCTACCAACCAAGGTCCAGACGGTGCGGGTATCGCCCTTGTTGTTGACTCGATTTTCAGGGCTTCAACATATTTGGCGCTAGAAGGAGGGCCTTGAACTATGAATGGCAAGTAAGTCCAAATCTGAATACCATTCTGAGAGTAAATTGCCCTCACCATCTCCCCTGACTTCTCCATTGCATTTAGAATCTTTAAATCCACAACCAGAAGTCGTAAGATCAACAGTTGCTGCTACAAACCCTGACATTTCAGAACAATCTACTATTGAACTGCCTAAATTTGAATATCTGATTCACAAACTTCAGCGATTTTCTATATCTCCTCAAAGATCTGATAAATCTCAAGGCAGCGTGACTTCGCAATATAACCTTGCTCATCCCTTAACCAGATTAAAAAGCGAAAAGTTTGGTGTTCAGCCAACTGAATTACCTCTACCCACTAGGAAGAGAGCAAGGAAATCACCTAAAGGGTCCGATAGTGAGACCCTTTCATTGCCATCGTCCATCTCAACTTCCTCACCACGAAGTCAACCATCCACTCCGCCACTTCAGATCATTGTCCACCAACCTACTGGTGCTTCTACATCCCCTTCTCAATCATCCAGAGTTATTATATCCTCATCTTCTCAACCTCAGGGATCATCTTCTCCACTTACCTTCGTTAGTAGATCGGCGATGGCTCAATCTCCATGGAACAATCCAGGGGTAGTCTTAATGCCTGCACCCTTAAGTCAGCTGCTAGCCCATCCTGAAAAATGGCTACCTAAGTTTAACCCTGAGGCAGGCATGTTAGCGGAAGAGCACATTAATAACTTTATGCTATCCATAAATCTTAATGGGGTTACCAACGAAGATGCTGCCGTTTCACTTCCCTTATACTCTTCAGGGAACAGCCGGATCATGGTATTTCTCACTACCATTGGGGTCTATCACTAGTTAAGATATTTTCTAAGAGCAATTCCTCACCAAGTTCGATGATGATAGGTCTACAACGACATTAATCAATGACCTGTCAAATCTTAGGGCCGAGTCAAAAGAACCCATCAAAGATTTCAATTCACGTTTCAATAAATTGTTAAACAAAATTCCTACTGCTTCCAAGCCCAGCGAAGAAGTGAGAAGTGAATGGTATATTACTGCTTTACCATCAAACATAGCAATCTCCATGGATAGGGCTAATAAGACAACTTTAGCCGAAAATATGAAAGAAGCCATAGTAGTAGAGAAATGTATAATAGCCCTAGAAAAGAAATCCGCGATAGAGGAACGAAAATCCAAGAAGGTTACCTTCAAAGAAGATCCCAAAAAAAAACAATCCAAAGATCCATTCGATTTAGAAGGACTGCAAAATTTTTTGAAGACCATGTCTAACGAGATGGTTGACATTAAAAAACAAGTGGTAGAAACTTATTCAAAAAAGCCCTACAGAGCTTTGAAAAGAAGCCCTTCAACTGATTCAAAGCCCCCCATTGCTATTACGAGTGCTGAATCCGAAGAAGAAGAAGAGGAAATCGCTACTGAAGGGCAGACCGATGAAGAAGAAGTTGTAGAGTTATAAGGAATGTGGGATTTCATCCTCCCACAAGAAGAAGATCAAGAAGCATTCCCAGTTAGTACATGAAGTAGAAATCAGCTTGATCCTCCTCAAACTATCCCTAAGCCAAAAAGCGCAAGCTCGGCGACGAAGGATAAAGTCGTAGCCAAGAAAACAACACCTAAAGCGACCCAAACTAGCCCAGTCCAAACAGATTCATCTACTCCATCTAAAACGCTGATCATTTCTGATGAAATGGAGTACAATATTATAGAAGGCATGAAGAAGACTAGGGCCAATATTACTCTTTACGAAATGAGAAAATTGAAACACCAGCAAAAGATAATTTTGAAAGAATTACATGCTGTGCCAGTTGCACCTTTGCCTGCCGTTGTAATTTCTCAAGCTTCCCATGACATGGGAAGGCCTCCAACTAGTGCGATTAACAAGGTTGATCCAAACGACATCGCGTTAATTGGAGGAAGATCGAGATCTCATACTCCCCCGTTTCTTCTTACCTATGAAATTTTTAATAAAAATGTGCATAATTTCTTAGTAGATTCGAGAGCATCATCGAATATTTTACCAAGGTCAATATGTACAAAATTGAACGTTCAACCTCAAAAATGTGTTATGCGCATAGTCCAGCTAAATCGATCACAAGTCGAGGTAATTGGCGAATTGAATCAGGTTACCATAAGGCTGTCATCCAACCAAATGGTATGTCGAGTTATCAACATTTTAGTTGTTGATATTCCAGAATTCTATGGCTTAATTCTTAGCAGGGACTGGTCAGAAAAACTCCATGGATACTTCGCAACTGACTGGTCGCACATGTGGCTGCCCTACAATGGTAAACCAAATCAAATAAAAGTTGAACGGGAACGACATCAAAAATACTTAGTAACAGAACTTGAGGGGGAAAATGAACCAGTAGCATATAACAACAACATTATTGGCAATTACTTAGTAGATTCTTTCCTAGGAAATTTTAATGTTCACACATCACCTTACTTAGAACATTCTGTTTTATCCCAAGTCGAAAATTTTTCTCAAACAGATAGTTCTAAATGTATCAATTTTTTAGATAGTCCTGTAAATAAATCTTCATTTTGGAAATTATTTTTTGGTGGTTCTAAATCTAACGAAGGAGCAGGAGCAGGATGCGTGCTAGTTAGTCCAGGAGGAGATAAAACTATGTTAACTTGCAGACTCGAATTTGATTGCACCAACAATATAGCGGAATATGAAGCTTTAGTCCAAGGGTTGTACAAAGCAATCGGATTAGACGTCAAATATCTTCACGTTTTCGGAGACTCTGAAATTGTAGTCAGACAGGTACGTAATACTATACATTGCTTATTAGGTCATTTAAAACATTATCAATATTTAGTTCAAGATCTGACTGAGCACTTTATATCATTTAATATTTCATCAATTCCTAGACTCCAGAATGCAAGTGCAAACCTTTTAGCTAACGTAGCTTCTAAACTTATCCCTTCAGAATATTTTAGTCTAGATAGATTCTCAATAGAATTAATCTTTAGACCTTCTATTCCTAATAACATCACAAATTGGAGAATTTTCAACGACGATCCTGACATCGTGAGTTTTCTCACATCTGAAGGATCCTATACCAATCAAATAATTGACGAACACCAACATGACCGACAATTGCAACAAGAGAGCACTAACTATGCTATACCTAAGTCGGTAGTCAAACTAGAAGACCTTTATGAATTGAAAGATCGGTTTAAAAGATCTACCAATTCGAAACTCCAAAGTTCAAATCTGAACTATGAATTAGTAAATCTAGGGACTGATACCAAACCCCAGAATATCAACCTAGGCCTTGGCCTAGATCCTGAAGAAAAATTAGCATACATTCATCTTTTGAGACAATAAAAAAATGTTTTTGCTTGGAATTATGATGAACTTAAAACATATGACACTTCCATCATCCAACATACTATTCCAATGATTGATAATGAAAAACCAGTTCAACAAAAGTTGAGAAAAATCCATCCCAATCTAGAAAACCAGATCAAATCTGAACTCAACAAGATATTGAAAGCCAAAATAATCTTCCCTGTTCGACATTCCAAATGGGTCTCCAATATGGTCCCCGTTAGAAAGAAAAACGGAGACATTAGAATCTTTATTGACTTTCGAAACCTTAATAAAGCTTGCCAAAAGGATAATTTTCCTTTGCCTCCTATGGAACAAATTTTGCAGGCAGTCGCTGGGTCAGAGTCAATGTCCTTTTTAGATGGATTTTCAGGATACAATCAAGTGTTGGTACATCCTAATGATCAATTAAAAACCACATTCAGAACCAAATGGGGTACCTACGCATATCAAAAAATCCCTTTTGGTCTGATTAATGCTAGTGCCACATTGTAGAGAGCCATGGACATCGCATTCAGAGGTTTAGTTAATAAGTCTGTGGTAATCTATTTGGATGATAAAACTGTCTATTCCAAGAGACGAAGCAACCATCTCAGAGATTTAAAACAAATCTTCCAATGTTGTTTAAGGTATGGAATTTCACTTAACCCGAAAAAATCCTTTTTGCATTAAGTGAAGGAAAACTTCTAGGATTCATAGTGTCGAAATCTGGAATTCACATTGATCCTGACAGAATCAAAGAAATTTCTGAAATATCCCTACCTCACAACAAAAAAGCTATGCAATCTTTCCTTGGTCAAATCAACTTTGTAAAGAGATTCGTTCCGGATTTTTCAAGAATCGTGTCTCCCTTACAAATGATGATAAAAAAGAACTCAATCTTCAAATGGGGTCAAGATGAATATGAGGCATTGAATCTAATCAAACAAGCAATTGTCAATGCTCCATCTTTAGCAACTCCCAATTTTTCAGAGCCTTTTATTTTATATACATTTGCATCTGACAGATCATATGCAGCGATACTTACTCAGGAAAATCAAGAGAAGGCAGAAGCCCCGATTGCTTTCTTCATTTCAAATTTACAGGGCGCTGAATTAATTATTCAGATGTGGAGAAACAAGCTTATGCTATTTTCAAAGAAATCAAATATTTCAGACCCTTTTTACTCAAAACCCACACAAAAATCATTGTACTGTTTCCAGCAATAAGAAATCTTTTAGTGCAAAAAGAGGTGGGTGAGAAAAGAGCCAATTGGATTACTGCCTTACAGGAATATGATGTAGAAATCAAACCAGCAAGCATTGTAAAAGGTCAAGGCTCTTGCAAAATGCTGGCTGAAGCATCATTGATATCTGAAATTCCATCTACAGACATACAAGTGTACGAGGTAAGCCTAGACGATAATGAGTCATTATATGTCGATATCATTTATTATCTAAAGAACAGATATGCTCCTTCACACCTCGATCATACCAAGAGAAGTGCTCTAAGGTTGAAAGCCAAACAATACCAGCTCCTGAATGATGTTCTTTTTAGAATAAATTATGATTCTGTTCTCCTTAGATGTCTTGAAAAATCTGAAGCTGAAAAAGTTTTGCAGGAACTCCACGATGGGCCAGTAGGAAGACACTATGCTGGAGATGCTACTGCACATAAAATCTTACGAGTAGGATATTACTGGCCTACATTATTCAAAGACTCACACAATTACGTGAGGAAATGTCAAATCTGCCAAACTACCGCTGGAAGACAAAAGAAACCATCCTTGCTACTACAGCCAGTCAACATTGAGCAACCTTTTGACCAGTGGGGATTGGACATAATAGGTGAGATCGTTCCTCACTCTTCTAAGCAGCATAGATATATCCTTACAACAACAGATTATTTTACTAAATGGGTAGAAGCAGTTCCTCTCAAGACAGCTAATGCTGAACATATCATTGAATTCATAGATCAATTTATAATCACCATGTTTGGATTGCCTTCCGCTTTAATGTTTGACAATGCATCATACTTTTTTGGAAATGCAATGACTGAATTTGCACTTAAAAGAGGTTTCAAACTTAAATATTTTGCCAATTATTACCCATAGGGAAATGGGTTAGCTGAATGTACAAATAAAAACCTAATCAGGATTATCAAACGAACAGTTGACCAAAATCATAAAAATTGGCATAAGTCTTTAATATACGCTTTATGGGCAGATCAAATAATGCAAAAAGCCTTCATCGACACTTCTCCGTTCAATTTAGTTTATGGAAAATAAGTGGTTCTCTCGACTCATTTAGTAATCCCCTCTTTGCCTTTAGTTCAATATATTGATGAAGTACCAACTTCCTCCTTACCGCTGAGGCAAATGGAAATAATTAAGTTAGAAGAACAACGAGAACAGGCTAAAAGAACTCATGCTCATCATCAAGCATTAGTAAAATCCTCTTTTGATTCAAACATGATGACTAGAAGAGATTTTCAGATGGGAGATTTAATTTTAAAATGGGACAAGGCCCATGAGGAAAAAGGGAAACATACAAAATTTCAATGAATGTGGCTTGGTCCTTTTCAGATTATAGAAGTCATAGGTCCGTCCACTTTTATGTTGCAGGATTTAGTAGGAAAAAGAGATTCTTTACCTGTTAATGGTCAGATCCTTAAAAAATATTTTCTCTAGAAGATTACTCTTCTATTTTGTAGATTATATTTTTATTTTCATAAAACCAGTTGTGAATGGTTACATTAGGAATTTACGAAAAAGACACCAATTCTCTTTCAGATTTTGATCTTTCGCTTCTATAAATAGAATTTTTTTTGGAAAATTGATCTTTATTGTAGAAAGATACAATTAAAGGCTCTAGCCTAGATATGATACTAGTTTCAACTTCATAAAATTTGATGAAAACAACCTTTAGTGAGAAATTGTTTTATATCAGTGCAATGAAAGGTATCAATAACAAAATAAAGATTCTTTGTAGAACAACTCTTTCCAAAAACTCTACTATTGTCGTCCA
>APFE031214806.1:54256-73272 GCA_000404065.3 Pinus taeda | reverse complement strand
CCAGAGCTATCTTAAGGAAACAATGACTTCCTCCCTACTAAGGAAATCACAACTTTCAGAGGAACAATCCAAGGATACACTTTATCTTAAAGAGTGAGAGGTCTCATCACGAGTCGGCTTATCATAATCACAGATATTATAACTTACTGACTTTGCCAATACTGCATACCACAACAGGGCAATGACTCAAGATTGTTGCAAATCAAAAGACAAGGGGTCTCATCACGAGCTAGCTTGTTTAGCAAAGTTATAAATCAAGTGAATGACTGTGTCATAAATTGACTATCAAACCAAGACATTTCTCTTTAAGAGTAAAAGAAAATCAAAGCAACAAGTGTGGATGTGGATTCTTCTTTGGGAGTTGTAGGTTTCTTTAAGTAGGATACAGGATCATTGTTGGGTAACACGTAATCCTGTCAAGGCTATGAATGCCTGCTGGTAGCAGAGGCTCTACCTACGACAAATGAGCATATTTAAAACTGGTTTACAGAGAAGACTTTGTTTTATCTTTATAAACCAAGTAATGACTGATGTTAATACAAGGACTAGCTTGAGGGAGAAAATAATCAAAGTTGAAAACAATTGAAACAAAATATCATTGATAGGTTAGAGCATAATGTACTTTATCTTTCTATAATAAAGTTTAACTTTCTGGAAAATTTTCTGTTTTGGAAGTTTAGAAAATTCAAAAGAAAGATAGAGATAACTGGTTCTTCCAAGTGAATTGCCAATTGTTGTGGCCACCAACAACCCCCCTTCTTATTTAGTGATGTTACTAATACTAAATAAATGGGGACCCTTAGTCAAAAAATTTAAAAATGATTTAGTGCTTGTATTTCCTTTTTAATAAAACTTACCATCATAAACTTAGGAAAATACCTTTGAAATCTAAAAAAGCTTAAGTTTTATGATGGTAAAATATAAAATCACTCCTTAAAGGATATCGCATCGCATGCCTTAAAACGTAATTACACTGGAAAAACTTAAAAACGCCGATGTGCGATGTCGCATATCGCAAAATCGCATTTCGCATAAAATACACCAACAAGAAGCGACCATGCGATATTGTGATAAAGCGCTAATGCGACCTTGCGATAAGGGTAACAGAAAGACCTTGTGATATTGTGATTATGCGATATTGCGATACAACGATTATGCGATATTGCGATACAGCGATCTACGATATTGTAAAGTAAATCGCAAAATCGCTTCATCGCAGACTTTTCTGGCTCATTATTCAAGAAAAAGCTTTTTCCATAAAAAAAGAAGCCTGGTTATGCGCTTTAATGCTAATTAATGAAGTAGTTGCCAGTTGTTAAGGAAATATGATTTTGTGTTTATCGAAGAGCCAGTTCGCGTAAGGTGATATACTTTTGCAAGTATTTGACATTTAGAGCTTTCTCGTCATTGTTTCTTATCATTACTCTCACCTCACTTGTAAACTGCAGGAAAGAAGAACAAAAGGTTATAAAAAGTAGTATGCAAGAATGGCGTAGAAAGGCAAGGCTCTGATATCTGAAGATAGAGAAAAGGCGCCCTTGCACAAAGACACCACATGCAACAGAGATGCGGGTATTCCCACCTGGGAAGGCATATATAATCTACTTGAGGAAGAGAATCCTAAAGTAATGGGATTTACAGCTACTATAGGCTCATTAAGGTCATCTGAAGCATTAGTTGCAGAGTTAGCTTGTTCATTCCTGCACCGGAGAGCGGCAAGGCCCAAAATTCTCTCTTGCATAGAAATGGTTAAAGGAGTATTAGACAACACTGACATCAAAGACAGGTAGTTTAGGGCTCAAGGTCAAGAGCTCTCGGAATAATTATTTTCACAAAATTTCAACTTTACATCCGCTACAAGAAAACACGCAAGAGGCGAAAATCACACTAAGGAAGCCTGGATTAAGAAACAAAGGCAGTTTCCGATGCGCGATTAGCACCTAGCGCTAATCGCGCATCACTGGGTAAAACTTCTCGAAATGAAAAGCCTCTAATTGCTCAGTCTCCTGTAAGCCCAGTACCGAAAAGATAGTGCCAACTCTTGCTGATTCCATTTTTGCAGCACATTCAAAGGCTGAAGTCAGCCAACTGACTCTTCTCAAGCAAATGCTAAATGCTTGTGACATTAAGGAGTAAATACAAAAATAGTTAGATGTTAGATTTAATTTTAGAAATAGTTTTTCTTTATTTTTGCCTAGAGAAAGGACGGTCATTTAAACCGTATCCTAAATTTTTGTAATAAGTTATTTTTAGATATAGTTAGTAGTGTTTAAACCCTTCTCATGCATTTAGAGAAGGGTCCAGAAATTTATCAAAAACTTGTCCTCAGAACATGCACTTTTGGACCCTCCAAGGAGGTTTTGATGAATGAATGGAACAAGATTTGCTGATTTTTGCATTTAATGTCTGCTACTGATGTTGCACTTTTGTACTCTTAGTGGATGTTAGATTGAGAAGAGATAAATCATTATCGCTTGAAGCTCATGAGTAGAACTAGTTATAAATGGTACTTCTATCTCTTAACTGTTTCTATCTCTTGGTTAAAGTGATATTTAAGTTCAGTTGTTTATATGTTAATGCGTGAATGCCTGAGTTATCATTTGGCACTTTTGTACGGTGATAGCTATTTATTTGTGCTTAATATATAAGTAGCTTATTATGCGATATGTTTTTTCACAACTGTTTCGCCTAACTTTTTATGCGAAGTGGTTCATCTATATTGAATTCTTTTCTTATAACAGTTGAATGATCTTTATTACCGATTGTTATCTGAAATCATTTTAGATCGCATAACAGAAGGATTACACCCGAGTTAGTATAGATTTAGATAATTCTGTTTATTAGAATACAATAGCATGTCATTAGATTAAAAGTTAGTATTAGAGCATCTCAATTAGGAACCGTTAGATCAGAATTATCAATCTTTCTCACACACACACTTGAATTGGGAAACTGGTCCCATATCCCCAGTTGGACCTGCTATACCAAACGGAAAAGGAGCTGCCAACCAAGGTCCGGACCGGGCGGGTATCCCCCTTGTTGTTGACCCAATTTTTGGGGCTTCAACAGGACTCCACCAAGTCCCTTCATGTAAGAATTTTTACATACCAAAAACTCCTTATTAGGATATGCAATCTTGAATACCGGAGCATTTGTAAGCAACTTCTTTAATATCTCGAAACTAACTGCACACTCCTCAATCCATTCCAACTTATTTCCTTTTCTCTACAAACATGTAATGGGAAAAGAAATTTGTGAGAAGTTCCTTATGAACCTCCTGTAATAACCTGCTAGTTCCATGAATTATTTGACCTCATCCAGATTCCTAGGAGCAGGCCACTCCATGATAGATCTAATATTTTTTGGGTCCAATATTGTACCTTCCTTGGAAACAACATGTCCCAAGTCATTAACTTTAGTTTGAAAGAAATTGCACTTTCTAAGCTTGGCATACAATTTATGCTCTCTTAGCAATCTTAATACTACTGCCAGGTGATGTGCATGCTCTTCCTCATTGTTAGAATATATCAATATATCATTAATAAACACTATCAAAAACTTGTCCATATAAGGACACAACACACTGTTCATCAAACACATGAAAGTAGTTGGAGCATTAGTAAGAACAAAAGGAACCATTGCAAAGTCATAAAGTCCATACCTCGTATAGAATGTTGTCTTGTAAATATCTTCTTCTTTGGTGTGCACATGATGATATCCTAATCTCAAATCAATCTTTGAGAACACAACTTCTCCCTTCAATTTATTAAACAAGTCATCAACCCACGACAATGGATACCTGTTCTTAATAGTCACCTTAATCAAATCCATTTAATTAATGCACAACCTGATAGTATCATCCTTCTTCTTTACAAACGACACTAATGCACCCTAAGGTGACACACTTGGCCTTGTGCATCATTTATCAAGCATTTCCTTAAGCTGAAACTTCAATTATACCAACTCTGGAGTGCTCATCCTATAAGGTGCCTTTGATGCTGGTGGTGTTCCTGGTACCAACTCAATAGAGAAATCCACTTCCCTACGAGGAGGTAATTCTGAAATATTTGCTGGAAACAAATCCTGAAACTTCTACAAAACAAGATACCTCTTCAGAACTTCATCATCCTCAACATCCTTCCCTTTGTCACTGGAAATATGAATGGCAAACAATACACATTCTTTCCTACATAGTTGTAGCCATTCTCACTGATGTTGTATTCTTCTTTCCCTACAAGATTCTCTTTTCTTCATCATCATCTAGACACTCAATAGCCTTATCATAACAATCCACTTTAGTCCTATGAATGAACAACCAATCCATGCCCAAAAGCATATTGTATGAACCCAAAGGAAGCACATTTAGATGTGATGATGTAGGCATACCATTCAACTCAAATGCATAAGATCTCACCTAATGATGAACTCTTTTCTTGGTCCTTGTAGCTAACTACACCAACCAAGGCTCTACATGCACTTCTTTATTCAAGCCACACTTATCCACCGGGTTAGGACTAACATAACTATAATTAGATATGGAATCAATACAAATGGAAACAACTTGATCATATAACTTACCTTCCATCTCAATAATGGATGTTTGGTGGTTCACTTGCCTATTATCAAGTGTTTCATAGATCCGAGGAATACTTTAAACAACATCTCCTATTGTATGTTCCTCTTGAGCATTGTAAATATGAGTTCTGCCAACCTGGTGCTGTGGAAAATATCTCCTGCGATGCTCTCCACCACAAGTACAATACTACAAAAGATTCCTTCCATTTCCTTTGTTATGCTCCTCAGACTGAAACCCATGTCCTTTTTCAACTACATTGAACTTATTCGAATGTACTACATTCTCCTTGTCACCTGCATCCTGAGGTCTTCCTTGCTTCTTAACCCACTTTCCTTTAGTCTTCTCACTATCTTTCCAATCTCTTTTAGGCTCACACTTATTCTTAGACTGCTCATAGCAATGCTTCAACTTCCCAATGACTTCTTCCAATGACCGAGGCTCATCATACTCAATCTGATCTTTAAATGCTAAGGGAAACCACTAATGAACCTTTGGACCTTTGTCTTCTCATCCTTAAGATATGGCACATGCCTCAACAACTGCATAAACCTAGTTGTATACTCTTAATTTGTCATAGAACTCCTTAGCCTTTCCTTAGTAATATCTCTCTGACAAGTTCTTTTTCAGAAGAGTCTTTTAAACTCATTCCAACTCAACTCCCGTGTCTTAATGCCTCTGACAAATTTCATGTCTTCCCACTAGATATCTGGTTTTCCCTTGAGACTGAAAATAAATATCATGGCTTTCATATTCTTTGTATAATCATGCAGTTGAAAGAACTTCTTCATCCCAAGCAATCATGCTTTTTCATCTTCTAGTTTCTTCACATCTGCGTCAAAAGTAGGAGGATTGGATTTCTTGAACTCATATGGAAAGTGTTTCTTGTCAGTTCTCCTATAAGTATGATGGTGGTGATGACCATGATGTTTCTCTAAACCAAAACTAGAATAAAATCCATAAGCACTACCTCTCATGTTAGATGTATCCAACCATCTTCCACCTCTGACTGTGTCATCCTTGTCCAACCTGTATCCTGATCGAGACCTATTGCCATATACCCCATTAGTCCTTTCCTCTTATCCATGAATGGTTCTTGGTTCTCCCTGTCTCTACAATTATGGTAAGCTCTGAAGGATCATTGCATTGACCTCTGCTTGCTTTTCCTGAGCTTTGGAAAGTCTTTCCTATGACTCAATTATCCTGTCATTATTTTCCTTACAAATTTTGATCTATTCCTTCAGGCTTCTCAGTGTATCTACTATATTAGGAAAATACTCATCTCCTTGTTGCTTAGTTGATCTATAAGGAGAGTCACTTGAACTATAATCCACCATTTTTCTCATCATCTTTGATCTTCTATTTCCTGAAAACTTGCCATGTTAGATAAACCGAATACATAAATAATCAAAATCATACCTTAGTGAAGTTCATGGGAGCTTATATCATTTGCACAAATTAGTCCATATTAGCACGATATAGATACATAATAACATCAACATATTAAAATCAACATGATGACAAAAAATAAAACAATGACTATCACAATGCATGCATAGCAACATAGATAACTAACATGCATGCATAACAATCACATCTACCCTGAGGTCCAGTGTTGCAACCCCGCTCTGATACCACCCTATGGTATTAGATATTACTTAAAGAGAACGAAACCTGCTCTGATACCACCCTGTAACTGCCTCCTTCCACATTTAGCCAAATTCATAAGATCTCCAAGGTAAACATGAGACGAGTGTCACTATGACATGAACCAACCTCCAAGTTCCAGTTAAGGAAGTGGGGCCTACAACTAATCACTTACTGACATCCTACAGGGACTACAGATCACTCAGGAGTTGAAAAACCACTCTAGGTGATCAATCCATGAGCTATAACCTTTTTTCTCTAAACTAGCACCCCAACCACACACACAACAATGCAAGAGTGCGGTTATGAGGCCCCAACTGCATGAAAAATCCTGCTTCCATGCGATTATGACCTAAAATCCCTAGTTCAATACCAAACATTCAAAATTGAAGCAAGAACCTGACCTAGACATGCCTAATCCACATTCGAAATTTTGTCAAACATATGATAAAAATGTAAACTATAGGTCATGAAAGCATATCTAATCATAAAATTCTGAATTTCATCTCTGAATAACCAAGAAGGCTCCAAGCCCTCTCTATCTAGCTGCAATAACACTTGTTAGTCCATGCATTCATTAATCAATTTAAAACTTATCAAAAAATGTCAAGAGCCATAGATAGATTACATCATATAACCAACAAATAAACAACATATAAACCATGACAAATCAACCATAATATCAACATCATAACTAGTGTAAGTATTCATAAATCACAATAGGAAAATATCACTTATTCACATATGAAAATTATAACCAAGCCAGGGATTTCCACATACCACCTGACCATAGATTGGGTTGAAACAAATATCTCTTTCAACCAATCACCCCCACGCCATATTCCAATCATGAATATGGGATCTCATGGAATAAACCAAAACAATAGCAAACTAGGGTTCCAGAGGCCAAACTACCTCAACCCTCAACCACAGTGATTCCACCTCTATGGTCCAGACATCACTAACATCAAACATATTTGTCACTACCCAAGCTGTCTAGGGCTCTAGGAATTAGTAACTCAACCCACAACCTTCTAGGGCTCCAGAGCATTTGTTCCAATTGCGGCTTTAGGGACTAGTAAATTAGCTCACCAAGGGACCTAGAGTTTTTATACCAACCTATGGCTCCAGGAACTAGTAACTCAACCCAAACTCTTTTAGGGCTTCCAGAGTGTTTGTTCCAACCCACAACCATCAGGAACCTGATCACCAATCAGAAAAACAAGTGGTAAATCCCACAACACCATGGCTATCTAGGAAATGGAAAGGCAAGGTTGAAACCACTATCAATCCAGGAAAATCTTCATGCCAATGACATCACATAACCAAGGAATCACATGCATATACCATGCATCAAAAAATCAACAAGGAAATCACACATGCAACCTATTACCTACAAAGTATCCTTGATGTAGCTGCTGATCCAACTTTTCCCTTACGCTCCATTGATTTATTTTGCTTTTTTTCTCCAATCCAAGTGAATGCTAGAGTGCTCCAAGAATGCTCTAAGTGTGCAAGAGTATGAGAGAATGAGAGAATGAACTAGAGCTCCAACACAAAACTGTCAAAAACCTAAACCAACCAAAAGCTGTGAACTGATTCTCTGAAGCCTTTTTATCATTGTGTTGATGGTGCTTGAACCGCCAACATTCAAGGGAATCTCCCCGGCAAGAAGTCCCAACTAGACCTCAGACCATTTGGAGTAGGAGTCCCAACAGTGGGTGGTAATGTAGTGCCTTGACCGTGGTAGTGCGAAGAGATAAGTATGATGACTTTGGTTAGAAGCAAGTGTGTGATATTGTATCGATTCAAGTGAGATGCATGGGGATTATAACATGTGGAGGGGAAAATGAAGTGTGCCCCTTAGAATCCTGCAATAGTACACAGCTTGAAAGGGACACACGAGCGAAATGACATCACAAGATGGAATGCAGAATAATCCACAAACCAAAGTGACAGGTTAATCCAACAACATGCATTCAACAAGATTCATACAATTGCATACAAAGTACTTCATAAGCAAATGCGTAAGTTAAAAAACATAGATTGCTAAAGCAACCATAATAGTCCAACTACAATGACAACATATGCATGAAAGCGTGATGTCTCAGTTATTATTATAACTGAAAGTTACATCCATCCATACGACATTGAAAACCACTAGCCCCAATAGTGGAACATTACAATCAAGAACACTTGATCCTCCAAAGGAGTATACTTGCTCTATACTGCAGAGAAGCCAAGGCTCATCACAATATTCCGAAGCCTTCTCTAAGCCCAAGACTAGCCAAAATCTTGGCTCCCAAAAGCCCATTCTATGAGCTATGATTTTCTATTTATAACAAAGGGTGGGGTGACCCTTGTCATTCCCTTTGTGAATCTTTGACTACCCTCATGACTCTTCAACTTCCTTACAAGTAACTCATTACATAACATGATGACCTTTCAAATTCCACTAATGACACTTGTAATTTCACTTGCAACATATTTACAAATAATATTACATTTTCCGCATGTACCCATGTAAGAAAAAATAGGCTAGAGACAACATAATAATACAAAACACTATGATTCTGAAGTTTGGGGAAAGACCAACTCGACAACCTCCACTTGGTTCTTCTAGGTCACATATTGATGCCAAGCTTGGTATTGCATGATGATGTCCCCAAACTGCTTGATATTGCCTTTCTGATAGCAGAAGCTTGCCTCCATAGCATAAGGTTATATGGTCTTGGACCTGTGTCCAACTTGCTCTGAAGCATGTGCAACATGGTGTTGACCATAATGAGACCACCAATGTACTTCTACATGTTATGTGTGCTTAACTCCAAGTCTTCCCTGGTGACCTCTTGCCTTAGCTACTCCAGTACTCATCGATCTCTAGCTAGAATTGGTTCTTGTGTTTAGCATTGGTGAGGGAACTTATACCTATTCACTCTGTTCCTTAGGTTGTTGGCTATTCCAACTCATCAACTTTCATTGGTGATGTTTGCTCTGTCATTGCACCTTGCATTTGTTCTTCTTCCTGCTTATGTTTCTCTTCCTATTCTTTCCTCCTCAGCTCCCATCCTTCCTTCGATTGTTGTTCTTCTTTTTGCAATCTCAGTTCTGCTACCTGCAAGCTTTTCTTTTCTCTCTTCCTCTGCTCTATTGTCTGTGTCCTCTATTTCCTTTTGCTTCTGCTACCAAATCCGTCTACATGAAGATTGAATCCACTTTTACTCTGCAACTTTATTCTCCCTCTATTATGTCAGCAACTTCCTCTTTCCCTGATCTTGTACTAGATTGCTGCTGGACTTGCTACCATGTTAGTGTTGACTCCTTTTCTATGAGCAATTGAGTGTTTGCATACATTGGCAATTTAGTTGGCACTTGTTCAACTGCTTCCCAGTATTGCTTTCAGTGGTATCTCTTGAAGCAGCTCTCTTTGGTGCCATGGAACAATTACTACTGGAGATAAGTGCTTCACGAGTGTGGTACCTGTGGGACATAAGGGATACTCATGTCAAGCAAACATTAGCTATTACAAATCTAACTTCATAGCATGATCAAGTAGCTATTAGGGCATTTAATGAGAGGGATTGCGCAATTTTGACCGACAGGGGTGACTAACTGAATGTGGTAACTGTGCACTATGCAGTCCCAATAGCCAGTGTGGAAGCTTGATAACTAGAACTACGTAATGTGTAGTTCAGTCTGGGCTAGGGCCTAGGAGAGACTGCACATTGCACAGTCTCAGTGGCCAAGATGGGATACTGGCTCTTGGAATTGTGCAGCTGAAGCCAAGCTAGGATAGGCTCCGCACAATTCCAAAAGCCAAGGCAAAGGCCTTGAGCTCCTAGATTGCGCAATGCATGCAGTGAAGTGTGAGATCTAGGAAAGGGGAGCCCGAATTTGCCCATGGGAGTGTGAAAATCAATAAGATCTAAAGGATGATGTGATGTTAAGTGCAGATTTGTCTAAGAGTTGATGCATGCATGTGAAACAAGTGCAAAAATTGATTAAACTAAAGGAAAATGAAGCATGTGAAGAGAGTCGCCACAACAATGACTGTCGGTGCAAAATGGGAAATCTCATTTGACACTTGGGAAAGGAGATCTATAAATTGAAACAAAACTTCTACAAGCTAAAACAAGTTAAAATGCTAGTATTCGTTCAAAGAAACAAGTGAAACAACACTCTCACAAGCTAAATAACAAAAGGAGACAAAAAAAGTGGCAAAAGACAATAAAAAAAAAACTCACCTGGAAAAGAAACGACAATGCTCTGAAGGTTTCTTGATGTCCTCAGGAATTCTAGAGCTTGATGATCGAATGTACAAATGATCTCTAGAGGTGTCCATTACATAGAATTGAGCCAATTTGAATTTATGACGCATATGCCTAAGATCAAGGAGAAAAGCGACACTTGGCGGAAACTTCTAAAGATAGAAATGTGCCACCTTCAGGAAACTAATAATAGATCCCTACTTCCTAGGGATGCTTCTTACCCTTTAGTTTCTTTTCTTTTCCTAGGGGAGGAAACCTTCCATGATTTTCTCATAAATATTGCACAGTTATGGGAAGGATTGGGAAACTCTCTGGCTCACGCACTGTGCAGTTTCTGAGCACAGTGAGGTCCTGCGCAATTTTTGGGCTGAGTGGCTTTGGGCTGCCTCTCATGTTCTATGAAATTTCCTAGCCGAAGGTTGGATTTACACTATCTATGCGCAATTTTGGAGATGAAGGCTCACTGTCAGCTTGAACTGCGCAATTCCCCAGAGCAAGGCTGGTTGCCCTCAAGGATTGCACAATTCTCTATGGCAAGCCCAAAAATGGGTGGAAACAAAGTCAAGAGATCATCTTGTGGGTTAGATAGTAAACCAAATAAGAAAAAACAAGCCATAATGCAAAGGATGAAGCTCAATCAAAACACAAGTACTTGGGTCAATGTGATATGAGCTGATGTAGTTTAGAAGGGAGGCTCCAAAACAAAGCAAAGGCAAAATTTTGGAGGGTGGTTGTAGCTACTACAACATTGGCTACACACTGGTAGAACTCTAGCTCTCTGTATGGACCTTGTCCGTATAAAGCAAGTCTAGCTCTTCTAGAAGTATTGTTCGATTCTTCGATTGTCACAGCTTCTTCACCAGCTTGAGTTAAAGATGTAGTCCCTACCATTCTCTTTATCGATAGCACAAATACCAAACCAAGTAAACCAAGTTGTTTCGATTGAGGATGATGGGTATATAAATGCACAAGTAATATAGATTGGTAGAGTTTTAGTTTCATCTCTGGTGTTGCTCCGCTGCTAGTAGGCCTGGAAAGTACCCTGACCGAGTCACTTCAGAAACACAAGAATTGCTCCATTTCCAACGAGCCTAGACAATACCTCGGTTGACTTACTTGCTTCACCTCTCTGCGCAAGAAGCCTCTCTTCTTTCACATTTATTTTATTTTTCATTTAATTTCATTTTCATAGAACTGTGCATAGGCACTTATTTATTTCATGAGGCGGAAGAGGGATCCCAACTTATTGAGAGCAGAAGAGGTTGTCCCTTTAGAGAAGGATGTATATATATAATTTGACATACTTGTTAAGGTTTCCCCCCTCTCCTTACTCTACTTGAATGAGTTGACAAGGGTTAACCGAATATACAAAACTGATTAGAGTAGGTGGTACTAGTTAAAAGTGCAAGCATTGTAATTTCACCAAGACTCATTCTGAAAGGAACATATTTTACATCAAGGTATCATTGAATGGAAGAAATGAAATATCTTTATAATGAGAGGGAATACATAGATAACTGAGTCTTGATAACTGTACAAGTCCTCTTGTATCTCACCATGCTTGTCTCAAGAAGCCAAACATGTTTTCATGCAAAACTAATCCTATGGGTGCACAAGTAAAGAAGAAAAGGAAAGAGGTAAGAGAAAACAAAACAAAGTAAGAAAAACAAAATAGAAAATAAAACACTACTCCTACTTCTAAGCTAAGAAGAGCATGGGTCAACTCACGTGAAGTGATATTTCCAATGCAGCCACCAACGCATTAGTTTACCCATGTAGGTGATGGCATGGTTGACGACAAAGATATTCAAGCATACCAATAGATAAGAAAGATAAAACAATGCAAACCAATTCGCTCGAAATTTGAATGTGTCCACAGAAAAGAAAAATTGAAAGCACATGAAAGGCACTCTATAGATGTATCATGGTGTTGTGTCACATTGCGCGTGGACAAAAAGCATGTACACTCCTTCGAGCTTGACAAAAGAGCAAACATGAACATTTTATTTATTTATTTTATTTTATTTTATTTATTTATTATTATTATTAAATTTTTATTTATTTATTTATTTTATGTTTATTTTTATTTATATATTTATTAATTATTATTTTTTTTCGTTTTCGCAATGGTACTTTCCACGTATGAGTCCTCGAGTGCATGAAAAATATGATCGTGTAATTCCGGTGGAGGATGTGAAAATTGTGAACTAGATTCGTTTTCAATGTGAACAAGAGAGTGATGAGGAGCCTGGGGAGATTCAACAAATTTATGATCCAAAGTGGGGCTGACCTCAAGGCCAAAAGAACCTGAAATAACCATCAACTTAGGCTGAAGTGCCTCGACAAATTGAGGGGTTTCCACTTCGTTAGAAGATAGATCGTCAAAGATCAGTGGCTTAGAAAGATCAACAGTTGGTGAATCAGAATCGTGATCACATGAATGTGTGAAAAGATCACAAAAGCCACGATAAAAAAATTCAAGATGGACAAGGACATCCTCTTAATCTAATGAATCATACAGAGGGCGTGATGAAAAACAAAAATTTTCACCCTTTGAGTTTCCAAAAATGAAAGATGAGAGATCTAGTGGATTCAAGAAGAAATATTTGTCCTCTCCACAATCAAATGACATATTGACATCCTGTGCATTCTGTGAATGATCGGAAGTGGAAACATCCAGAGATGAATTTTCATAAGAGGGAACAGAAATGGCATAATCACAGAAGATGTCAGGATAAAGCAGATGAGGTGCAGACATAAGGAGGTCATCCTTAACTGCAACTTCTTGTTCAGATTCTCACATATACTCATAAAAAATGATAGCATAGGTTGATTGTTCAACACCAAGTCCATCCATAACCTTATCCTCATGAACATTGCATGTGAAGTCTAGAATGGATGAACACAACATACCAAAATATGGAGGATCAAAGGAACCAGTGGGTGGAGGTTGAGAACATGAAACAACGTGACAACCATTAGGCTTGCAGTCCAAATCTACGTAGAAATCTAGAGCAGGTGGGGTAGGAGGTGATGGTGACAGTTTAACAACTAAGTTCACAAATTCTCCCACCTCATCCTATAGAGATAGAGTCATTTAATGAGAAGGGGATGAAGGGTCACTTGGGACAACAACCTTGTTCATCTCAGATTTAGAAGCTCTAACACTGAGGTATGCTGTGAGGGGTTCGAAAGTTTCTAAGTCATGTGGATTCTCAAATATGTGAACAAGATACTGAAATATTTCATTATGAAATTTCCGATCAACTTCATCTTCCGAAAATTCAAAACAGTAATGATAGAAACGATCATAAAAGTGCGCAATTGATTTGTTAGGTGATTTTTGTAATTCTAAAATTTTATGATTAACTGCTTTATGGTCATAATAGATGAAAGAATGACCTAACTCTCAGAACATGTGGTTGAAAGAGTGTATAGAGGCTGCAGACAATGTGTGACACCATTTCTTGACGCACCGTTTTAACGTGTAAGCGAACAACCCATATGCATTGTTTTCCGAGGGGACTTCATTCCTATCACAGAAACCCATAAAGGAAACTTCATGAATTAACAGGGATGTTCCACTTTCACCATCATATTTAACTATTGACAAGTCATCTATAACATGCACCAGTGCATCAAAATCATGAGCATGAGAAAAACATGTTGGGGTTTAGATTGTGATGTAAGTCATGAATGATGTGCAAAGATTCAAAATAGACTTTAAGGGCTCAACTTGTCATCTGGCCGTCCTTCTAGTGCCAGAAATATTGACGGTGTTGGACCTACCAACATTCAAGGAGAGCTCCTTGATAAGAAGTCCCCACTAGAATTCAAACTGTTTAGAGTAAGAGTCCCAACAGTGGGTGGTAATATAGTTCCTTGACCATGGTAGCATGCAGAGATAAGTATGATGAATTTGGTTGAAAGCAAGTGTGTGACCTTACATCGAAGTCAAGTGAGATGCATGGGGGTTCTAACACAGGGAGGGGAAAATGAAGCGTGCCCCTTAGAAGCTTGTAATAGTACATAGCTTGAAAGGAATACACGAGCGAAATGACATCATAAGCTAGAATGCAAAATAGTCCACAAATCAAAGTGACAGTTAATCCAACAACACACATTAAAAAAGATTCATACAATTGCATACAAAGTAGTTCATAATCGAATGCGTAAGTTAAACAACATACATTGTTAAAGCAACCAGAATAATCCAACTAAAATAATAACATATGCATGAAAGCATGCTGACTCAATTATTATTATTATAAGTGAAAGTTCGACCCATACATACACCATTAACAATCACTAGCCCCAATACTGGAACATTACAGTCAAGAACACTTGCTCCTTCAAAGAATTATACTCTCTACGTGGTGGAGAAGCCAAGGCTCATCACAATACTCCCAGGCCTTCTCTAAGCCTAAGCCTAGCCAGAAGCTTGTCTCCCAAAAGCCCATTCTATGAGTTATGAGGTTCTATTTATAACAAAGTGTGGGGTGACCCTTGAAATTTCCCTTTGTGACTCTTTGACTACCCTCATGACTCTTCAAATTCCTTACAAGTAACTCATTACATAACATGATGACCTTTCACATTCCACTAGTGACACTTATAATTTTAGTTACAACATATTTGAAAATAATATTACATTTTCCACATGTAACCATGTAAGACAAAATAGGCTAGAGACAACCTAACAAGACAACACTATGATTATGAAGTTTGGGGAAAGACCAACTCGACAACCTCCACTTGGTGCTTCTCGGTCACGTATTGATGCCAATCTTGGTACTCCATGATGATATCCATAAAATTCTTGATGGTTTCTTTCTAATAGCAGACTCTTGCCTCCATAGCATATGGGTATATGGTCTTGGAACACGTGTTGAACTCATTCTGAAGCATGTGAATCATGGTGTTGACCATGATGGGACCACCAATGTACTTCTGCATGTTATGTGCGCTCAACTCCAAGTCTTCCCTCGTGACCTCTCATCTTAGATGCTCCATGTACTCATCGATCTCTATCCAGACTTGGTTCTTGTGTTTATCATTAGTGAGGGAACTAGTACATGTTCACTCTTTTCCTCAACTACTGGCTGTTTCAGCTCATCAAACTATATTAGCGTTGTTTTCTCTGTCATTGTGCCTTTACCTTTGTTCTTCTTCCCACTTCTGCTTCTCTTCTTGTTCATTCCTCCTCAACTCCCATCCTTCCTTCGGCTGTTGTTTTGCTTGCTGCGATCTCAGTTTTGCTACCTTCAAGCGCTTCTTTTCTCTCTTCCTTTGCTCTGCTGTCCGTTTCCTCTTCTTCCTTTTTCTTATGCTACCAAAGCTACCTGCATGAAGATTGAATACCCTTTTAAATTTACAACTTTTTTCTCCCTCTATTATGTCAACGACTTCCTCTTTCCCTGATCTTGTATTGGATTGCTACCTTCTGCTATTGCTACTAGACTTGCTGCCATGTTAGTGTTGACTCCTTTTCTATGAGAAGTTGAGTGTCTGCATACATTGACAAGTTAACTGGCACTTGCTCAACTTCTTCCCTAGTACTTATTTTAGTGGTCTCTCTTGAAGCAACTCTCTTTGGTGCCATTTTACAATTATTGTTGGAGAGAAGTGCTTCATGAGTGTGGTACCTGTGGGACAGAAGGGACACTCATGGAAAGAAAACATTAGCTCTTATAAATCTAACTTTACAATATGATCAAGTATCAATCAGGGCATTTTATGAGAGGGATTGCACAATTTTTACTGACAGGGGTGACTGACTGACTGACTATGGGAACTGCGCACTACGCAGTCCCAACAGTCAGTGTGGAAGCTTGATGATAGGAACTATGCAATGCACAGTTCAGTATGGGCCAAGGACTGGGAGAGACTGCACATTGCTTAGTCTTAGTGGCCAAGATGGGAGACTGACCCCTCAAACCATACAATGCACAGCTTAAGCTAGGCCAGGATAGGCACTGTGCAATTCCAGAAGCCAAAGCAGAGACCTTGAACTCCTAGATTGCATAGTGCATGCATTGAAGTGTGAATTTGGGCAAGGGGAGCCTAGATCTATTCATGGGAGTGTGAAAATCAAGCAGATCTGAAGGATGATGTGATTCTAGGTGTAGATTTGACTAAGCGTTGATGCATCTATGTGAAGCAAGTGTAACAATTGATTAAAATGAAGGAAAATGAAGCATGTGAAGAGAGTCGCCACAATAGCGATCGTTGGTGAAAAAATGGGAAAAATCATGCAACACTTGGGAAAGGAAATCTACAACTTGAAACAACACTTCTACAAGCTAAAACAAGTTAAAACACCAACAGTCGTTCAAAGAAACAAGTGAAACAACACTCTCACAAGCTAAACAACGAAAGGTGACAAAAAAAGTGGCAAAAGATAATAAAAGAAAATATCACCCGGAAAAGCCACGATAATGCTTCAAAGGTTCCTTGATCTCCTTGGAAATGCTAGAAATTGATGATCGAATGTACAAATGAGATCTAGAGGTGTCCATTACATAGAATTGAGCCAATTGGAATTTATGACGTGTATGCTTGAGATCAAGAATCGACACTTGGCAGAAACTGCTAAAGATAACAATGTTCCACATTTGGAAAACTAATAGTAGATCCCTACTTCCTAGGGATGCTTCTTACACTTTAGTTTATTTTCTTTTCTAGGGGGAGGAAACCTACCATGCATTGACCGGAAATATTTCACAATTCTAGGAAGGACTTGACAACTCTCTGGCTCATGCACTGCACAGTTTCTGAGCACAGTGAGGTCTTGCACAATTTTTTGGCTGAGTGGCTCTGGGCTGCCTCTCATGTTCTGTGCAATTTCACAGCTGAAGGCTAGCTTCCCACTATATCTACGCAATTTTGGAGCTGAACGCTCACTGTTAGCTTGAACTGTGGAATTCCTAAGAGTAAGGCTCGTTTCCCTCAAGGATTGCACAGTTCTCTAAGGAAAGCCTGGAAATGGGTGGAAACCAAGTCAAAAGATCGACTTGTGGGTTAGACAGTAAACCAAGTAAGAAAACACAAGCCATAATGGAAAGGATGAAGCTCAATCAAAGCACAAGTACCTAGGTTAGTGCAAGATGATTTCCTGTAGTTTAGAAGGGAGGCTCCAAAATGAAGCAAAGGGAAAATTTTGGAGGGTGGTTGTAGCCGCTACAACACATAGATGCCTCTATTTTCTTCATTTTCCCTCTAATTTCTCTTACATGAAAATCTGTATATCTTCACCTTCCTTTTCTCCTAATTTCCTTATTTTTATAAACAAATTCCAATTATTGCCTCTTTGTCTTTTCCAATTTCCATAGCCATTATATTCACGAGTGATTCCCACTACAATGTTTTTCCCAACATTCATCTTAGAATATGTGTCCCATGTCCTTGTTCTTATTTTATTTATATGGAAAATCAACCAGGGGCTGTTACACTAATCGTTATTAACCTTTCAACAATTATGGATTTTCTCATATATTAGAGGTCCATTATGCAAAGGTATGAAGACAATCTTAATAGCATCTAACAACAAATAAAAGGTCTACAGATAAGAATAAATATAATATCCCTAGAATCAATCTCCTCAAATAATGAAACATCCATAGGTGCTCAACTAGTTCCAAATTTGAACAAAACATCCCAAAACAAGATGAGGCAAGAATAAAAGACAAATGTCCAAAATCAAAATTCTAAATATGATATCATGTAAATATTGTCTCATTTTATTTGTTTTTTTAAACATTTTTCATAATTTTTAGCACACAACACACACACACACACACACACACACATATATATACATACTTAAAAAATCGAATCAAAAATATTACTCTGATTATAACCATTAATATTTAACTCCTCATACTACAATATGAAGAACAATCATTATGTACAACTCTGAGTCAAATTACTCCAATTATAACCATTAATATTCAAATTGTAAGACTAGCACAACCACATTAAAGGTATTAATGTCATTGATATAAGTAGAAGATTTCATTTGTATTTACCATTGATAAACACACCATTTGTATCTATCAAGAAAACATTATTGCAATAAAAACATTATTATTATCATTATAATTAATATCATTAGAATACCATTATTATTTAATGTTAAATGTTATTTATTATTATTTAATTTAAAATTATCTAATATAAATATAAACCCTAGGAATATGAACCCTTAGATTAATAAACTCTAGGGAATGATATTATAAACCCAAGGGGTTAATACTAGAACCCTAAGGGATTATAAACACAAGGGGTTATTACTAAAAGACCCTAGGGTTTATATTCCCTTGGGTTTATAGTATTAATCCCTTGGGTTTATAATATCAATCCCCTGAGTATGTTAATCTAAGTGTTCATATTCCTAGGGTATAATATTATTCATGGGTTTATAATATTAATCCCTTAGGTTCAATATAAATCATGGTCAACTAAGGGTTTATATACCTTAAATTTATAATATTAGTCCCTTGGGTTTAATAATATTACTCCCTTCGGTT
>APFE031214806.1:26431-54246 GCA_000404065.3 Pinus taeda | reverse complement strand
GGACTTGCTACCATGTTAGTGTTGACTCCTTTTCTATGAGCAATTGAGTGTTTGCATACATTGGCAATTTAGTTGGCACTTGTTCAACTGCTTCCCAGTATTGCTTTCAGTGGTATCTCTTGAAGCAGCTCTCTTTGGTGCCATGGAACAATTACTACTGGAGATAAGTGCTTCACGAGTGTGGTACCTGTGGGACATAAGGGATACTCATGTCAAGCAAACATTAGCTATTACAAATCTAACTTCATAGCATGATCAAGTAGCTATTAGGGCATTTAATGAGAGGGATTGCGCAATTTTGACCGACAGGGGTGACTAACTGAATGTGGTAACTGTGCACTATGCAGTCCCAATAGCCAGTGTGGAAGCTTGATAACTAGAACTACGTAATGTGTAGTTCAGTCTGGGCTAGGGCCTAGGAGAGACTGCACATTGCACAGTCTCAGTGGCCAAGATGGGATACTGGCTCTTGGAATTGTGCAGCTGAAGCCAAGCTAGGATAGGCTCCGCACAATTCCAAAAGCCAAGGCAAAGGCCTTGAGCTCCTAGATTGCGCAATGCATGCAGTGAAGTGTGAGATCTAGGAAAGGGGAGCCCGAATTTGCCCATGGGAGTGTGAAAATCAATAAGATCTAAAGGATGATGTGATGTTAAGTGCAGATTTGTCTAAGAGTTGATGCATGCATGTGAAACAAGTGCAAAAATTGATTAAACTAAAGGAAAATGAAGCATGTGAAGAGAGTCGCCACAACAATGACTGTCGGTGCAAAATGGGAAATCTCATTTGACACTTGGGAAAGGAGATCTATAAATTGAAACAAAACTTCTACAAGCTAAAACAAGTTAAAATGCTAGTATTCGTTCAAAGAAACAAGTGAAACAACACTCTCACAAGCTAAATAACAAAAGGAGACAAAAAAAGTGGCAAAAGACAATAAAAAAAAAACTCACCTGGAAAAGAAACGACAATGCTCTGAAGGTTTCTTGATGTCCTCAGGAATTCTAGAGCTTGATGATCGAATGTACAAATGATCTCTAGAGGTGTCCATTACATAGAATTGAGCCAATTTGAATTTATGACGCATATGCCTAAGATCAAGGAGAAAAGCGACACTTGGCGGAAACTTCTAAAGATAGAAATGTGCCACCTTCAGGAAACTAATAATAGATCCCTACTTCCTAGGGATGCTTCTTACCCTTTAGTTTCTTTTCTTTTCCTAGGGGAGGAAACCTTCCATGATTTTCTCATAAATATTGCACAGTTATGGGAAGGATTGGGAAACTCTCTGGCTCACGCACTGTGCAGTTTCTGAGCACAGTGAGGTCCTGCGCAATTTTTGGGCTGAGTGGCTTTGGGCTGCCTCTCATGTTCTATGAAATTTCCTAGCCGAAGGTTGGATTTACACTATCTATGCGCAATTTTGGAGATGAAGGCTCACTGTCAGCTTGAACTGCGCAATTCCCCAGAGCAAGGCTGGTTGCCCTCAAGGATTGCACAATTCTCTATGGCAAGCCCAAAAATGGGTGGAAACAAAGTCAAGAGATCATCTTGTGGGTTAGATAGTAAACCAAATAAGAAAAAACAAGCCATAATGCAAAGGATGAAGCTCAATCAAAACACAAGTACTTGGGTCAATGTGATATGAGCTGATGTAGTTTAGAAGGGAGGCTCCAAAACAAAGCAAAGGCAAAATTTTGGAGGGTGGTTGTAGCTACTACAACATTGGCTACACACTGGTAGAACTCTAGCTCTCTGTATGGACCTTGTCCGTATAAAGCAAGTCTAGCTCTTCTAGAAGTATTGTTCGATTCTTCGATTGTCACAGCTTCTTCACCAGCTTGAGTTAAAGATGTAGTCCCTACCATTCTCTTTATCGATAGCACAAATACCAAACCAAGTAAACCAAGTTGTTTCGATTGAGGATGATGGGTATATAAATGCACAAGTAATATAGATTGGTAGAGTTTTAGTTTCATCTCTGGTGTTGCTCCGCTGCTAGTAGGCCTGGAAAGTACCCTGACCGAGTCACTTCAGAAACACAAGAATTGCTCCATTTCCAACGAGCCTAGACAATACCTCGGTTGACTTACTTGCTTCACCTCTCTGCGCAAGAAGCCTCTCTTCTTTCACATTTATTTTATTTTTCATTTAATTTCATTTTCATAGAACTGTGCATAGGCACTTATTTATTTCATGAGGCGGAAGAGGGATCCCAACTTATTGAGAGCAGAAGAGGTTGTCCCTTTAGAGAAGGATGTATATATATAATTTGACATACTTGTTAAGGTTTCCCCCCTCTCCTTACTCTACTTGAATGAGTTGACAAGGGTTAACCGAATATACAAAACTGATTAGAGTAGGTGGTACTAGTTAAAAGTGCAAGCATTGTAATTTCACCAAGACTCATTCTGAAAGGAACATATTTTACATCAAGGTATCATTGAATGGAAGAAATGAAATATCTTTATAATGAGAGGGAATACATAGATAACTGAGTCTTGATAACTGTACAAGTCCTCTTGTATCTCACCATGCTTGTCTCAAGAAGCCAAACATGTTTTCATGCAAAACTAATCCTATGGGTGCACAAGTAAAGAAGAAAAGGAAAGAGGTAAGAGAAAACAAAACAAAGTAAGAAAAACAAAATAGAAAATAAAACACTACTCCTACTTCTAAGCTAAGAAGAGCATGGGTCAACTCACGTGAAGTGATATTTCCAATGCAGCCACCAACGCATTAGTTTACCCATGTAGGTGATGGCATGGTTGACGACAAAGATATTCAAGCATACCAATAGATAAGAAAGATAAAACAATGCAAACCAATTCGCTCGAAATTTGAATGTGTCCACAGAAAAGAAAAATTGAAAGCACATGAAAGGCACTCTATAGATGTATCATGGTGTTGTGTCACATTGCGCGTGGACAAAAAGCATGTACACTCCTTCGAGCTTGACAAAAGAGCAAACATGAACATTTTATTTATTTATTTTATTTTATTTTATTTATTTATTATTATTATTAAATTTTTATTTATTTATTTATTTTTATTTTATTTTATTTTATTTATTTATAATATATATATTATTATTTTTTTTCGTTTTCGCAATGGTACTTTCCACGTATGAGTCCTCGAGTGCATGAAAAATATGATCGTGTAATTCCGGTGGAGGATGTGAAAATTGTGAACTAGATTCGTTTTCAATGTGAACAAGAGAGTGATGAGGAGCCTGGGGAGATTCAACAAATTTATGATCCAAAGTGGGGCTGACCTCAAGGCCAAAAGAACCTGAAATAACCATCAACTTAGGCTGAAGTGCCTCGACAAATTGAGGGGTTTCCACTTCGTTAGAAGATAGATCGTCAAAGATCAGTGGCTTAGAAAGATCAACAGTTGGTGAATCAGAATCGTGATCACATGAATGTGTGAAAAGATCACAAAAGCCACGATAAAAAAATTCAAGATGGACAAGGACATCCTCTTAATCTAATGAATCATACAGAGGGCGTGATGAAAAACAAAAATTTTCACCCTTTGAGTTTCCAAAAATGAAAGATGAGAGATCTAGTGGATTCAAGAAGAAATATTTGTCCTCTCCACAATCAAATGACATATTGACATCCTGTGCATTCTGTGAATGATCGGAAGTGGAAACATCCAGAGATGAATTTTCATAAGAGGGAACAGAAATGGCATAATCACAGAAGATGTCAGGATAAAGCAGATGAGGTGCAGACATAAGGAGGTCATCCTTAACTGCAACTTCTTGTTCAGATTCTCACATATACTCATAAAAAATGATAGCATAGGTTGATTGTTCAACACCAAGTCCATCCATAACCTTATCCTCATGAACATTGCATGTGAAGTCTAGAATGGATGAACACAACATACCAAAATATGGAGGATCAAAGGAACCAGTGGGTGGAGGTTGAGAACATGAAACAACGTGACAACCATTAGGCTTGCAGTCCAAATCTACGTAGAAATCTAGAGCAGGTGGGGTAGGAGGTGATGGTGACAGTTTAACAACTAAGTTCACAAATTCTCCCACCTCATCCTATAGAGATAGAGTCATTTAATGAGAAGGGGATGAAGGGTCACTTGGGACAACAACCTTGTTCATCTCAGATTTAGAAGCTCTAACACTGAGGTATGCTGTGAGGGGTTCGAAAGTTTCTAAGTCATGTGGATTCTCAAATATGTGAACAAGATACTGAAATATTTCATTATGAAATTTCCGATCAACTTCATCTTCCGAAAATTCAAAACAGTAATGATAGAAACGATCATAAAAGTGCGCAATTGATTTGTTAGGTGATTTTTGTAATTCTAAAATTTTATGATTAACTGCTTTATGGTCATAATAGATGAAAGAATGACCTAACTCTCAGAACATGTGGTTGAAAGAGTGTATAGAGGCTGCAGACAATGTGTGACACCATTTCTTGACGCACCGTTTTAACGTGTAAGCGAACAACCCATATGCATTGTTTTCCGAGGGGACTTCATTCCTATCACAGAAACCCATAAAGGAAACTTCATGAATTAACAGGGATGTTCCACTTTCACCATCATATTTAACTATTGACAAGTCATCTATAACATGCACCAGTGCATCAAAATCATGAGCATGAGAAAAACATGTTGGGGTTTAGATTGTGATGTAAGTCATGAATGATGTGCAAAGATTCAAAATAGACTTTAAGGGCTCAACTTGTCATCTGGCCGTCCTTCTAGTGCCAGAAATATTGACGGTGTTGGACCTACCAACATTCAAGGAGAGCTCCTTGATAAGAAGTCCCCACTAGAATTCAAACTGTTTAGAGTAAGAGTCCCAACAGTGGGTGGTAATATAGTTCCTTGACCATGGTAGCATGCAGAGATAAGTATGATGAATTTGGTTGAAAGCAAGTGTGTGACCTTACATCGAAGTCAAGTGAGATGCATGGGGGTTCTAACACAGGGAGGGGAAAATGAAGCGTGCCCCTTAGAAGCTTGTAATAGTACATAGCTTGAAAGGAATACACGAGCGAAATGACATCATAAGCTAGAATGCAAAATAGTCCACAAATCAAAGTGACAGTTAATCCAACAACACACATTAAAAAAGATTCATACAATTGCATACAAAGTAGTTCATAATCGAATGCGTAAGTTAAACAACATACATTGTTAAAGCAACCAGAATAATCCAACTAAAATAATAACATATGCATGAAAGCATGCTGACTCAATTATTATTATTATAAGTGAAAGTTCGACCCATACATACACCATTAACAATCACTAGCCCCAATACTGGAACATTACAGTCAAGAACACTTGCTCCTTCAAAGAATTATACTCTCTACGTGGTGGAGAAGCCAAGGCTCATCACAATACTCCCAGGCCTTCTCTAAGCCTAAGCCTAGCCAGAAGCTTGTCTCCCAAAAGCCCATTCTATGAGTTATGAGGTTCTATTTATAACAAAGTGTGGGGTGACCCTTGAAATTTCCCTTTGTGACTCTTTGACTACCCTCATGACTCTTCAAATTCCTTACAAGTAACTCATTACATAACATGATGACCTTTCACATTCCACTAGTGACACTTATAATTTTAGTTACAACATATTTGAAAATAATATTACATTTTCCACATGTAACCATGTAAGACAAAATAGGCTAGAGACAACCTAACAAGACAACACTATGATTATGAAGTTTGGGGAAAGACCAACTCGACAACCTCCACTTGGTGCTTCTCGGTCACGTATTGATGCCAATCTTGGTACTCCATGATGATATCCATAAAATTCTTGATGGTTTCTTTCTAATAGCAGACTCTTGCCTCCATAGCATATGGGTATATGGTCTTGGAACACGTGTTGAACTCATTCTGAAGCATGTGAATCATGGTGTTGACCATGATGGGACCACCAATGTACTTCTGCATGTTATGTGCGCTCAACTCCAAGTCTTCCCTCGTGACCTCTCATCTTAGATGCTCCATGTACTCATCGATCTCTATCCAGACTTGGTTCTTGTGTTTATCATTAGTGAGGGAACTAGTACATGTTCACTCTTTTCCTCAACTACTGGCTGTTTCAGCTCATCAAACTATATTAGCGTTGTTTTCTCTGTCATTGTGCCTTTACCTTTGTTCTTCTTCCCACTTCTGCTTCTCTTCTTGTTCATTCCTCCTCAACTCCCATCCTTCCTTCGGCTGTTGTTTTGCTTGCTGCGATCTCAGTTTTGCTACCTTCAAGCGCTTCTTTTCTCTCTTCCTTTGCTCTGCTGTCCGTTTCCTCTTCTTCCTTTTTCTTATGCTACCAAAGCTACCTGCATGAAGATTGAATACCCTTTTAAATTTACAACTTTTTTCTCCCTCTATTATGTCAACGACTTCCTCTTTCCCTGATCTTGTATTGGATTGCTACCTTCTGCTATTGCTACTAGACTTGCTGCCATGTTAGTGTTGACTCCTTTTCTATGAGAAGTTGAGTGTCTGCATACATTGACAAGTTAACTGGCACTTGCTCAACTTCTTCCCTAGTACTTATTTTAGTGGTCTCTCTTGAAGCAACTCTCTTTGGTGCCATTTTACAATTATTGTTGGAGAGAAGTGCTTCATGAGTGTGGTACCTGTGGGACAGAAGGGACACTCATGGAAAGAAAACATTAGCTCTTATAAATCTAACTTTACAATATGATCAAGTATCAATCAGGGCATTTTATGAGAGGGATTGCACAATTTTTACTGACAGGGGTGACTGACTGACTGACTATGGGAACTGCGCACTACGCAGTCCCAACAGTCAGTGTGGAAGCTTGATGATAGGAACTATGCAATGCACAGTTCAGTATGGGCCAAGGACTGGGAGAGACTGCACATTGCTTAGTCTTAGTGGCCAAGATGGGAGACTGACCCCTCAAACCATACAATGCACAGCTTAAGCTAGGCCAGGATAGGCACTGTGCAATTCCAGAAGCCAAAGCAGAGACCTTGAACTCCTAGATTGCATAGTGCATGCATTGAAGTGTGAATTTGGGCAAGGGGAGCCTAGATCTATTCATGGGAGTGTGAAAATCAAGCAGATCTGAAGGATGATGTGATTCTAGGTGTAGATTTGACTAAGCGTTGATGCATCTATGTGAAGCAAGTGTAACAATTGATTAAAATGAAGGAAAATGAAGCATGTGAAGAGAGTCGCCACAATAGCGATCGTTGGTGAAAAAATGGGAAAAATCATGCAACACTTGGGAAAGGAAATCTACAACTTGAAACAACACTTCTACAAGCTAAAACAAGTTAAAACACCAACAGTCGTTCAAAGAAACAAGTGAAACAACACTCTCACAAGCTAAACAACGAAAGGTGACAAAAAAAGTGGCAAAAGATAATAAAAGAAAATATCACCCGGAAAAGCCACGATAATGCTTCAAAGGTTCCTTGATCTCCTTGGAAATGCTAGAAATTGATGATCGAATGTACAAATGAGATCTAGAGGTGTCCATTACATAGAATTGAGCCAATTGGAATTTATGACGTGTATGCTTGAGATCAAGAATCGACACTTGGCAGAAACTGCTAAAGATAACAATGTTCCACATTTGGAAAACTAATAGTAGATCCCTACTTCCTAGGGATGCTTCTTACACTTTAGTTTATTTTCTTTTCTAGGGGGAGGAAACCTACCATGCATTGACCGGAAATATTTCACAATTCTAGGAAGGACTTGACAACTCTCTGGCTCATGCACTGCACAGTTTCTGAGCACAGTGAGGTCTTGCACAATTTTTTGGCTGAGTGGCTCTGGGCTGCCTCTCATGTTCTGTGCAATTTCACAGCTGAAGGCTAGCTTCCCACTATATCTACGCAATTTTGGAGCTGAACGCTCACTGTTAGCTTGAACTGTGGAATTCCTAAGAGTAAGGCTCGTTTCCCTCAAGGATTGCACAGTTCTCTAAGGAAAGCCTGGAAATGGGTGGAAACCAAGTCAAAAGATCGACTTGTGGGTTAGACAGTAAACCAAGTAAGAAAACACAAGCCATAATGGAAAGGATGAAGCTCAATCAAAGCACAAGTACCTAGGTTAGTGCAAGATGATTTCCTGTAGTTTAGAAGGGAGGCTCCAAAATGAAGCAAAGGGAAAATTTTGGAGGGTGGTTGTAGCCGCTACAACACATAGATGCCTCTATTTTCTTCATTTTCCCTCTAATTTCTCTTACATGAAAATCTGTATATCTTCACCTTCCTTTTCTCCTAATTTCCTTATTTTTATAAACAAATTCCAATTATTGCCTCTTTGTCTTTTCCAATTTCCATAGCCATTATATTCACGAGTGATTCCCACTACAATGTTTTTCCCAACATTCATCTTAGAATATGTGTCCCATGTCCTTGTTCTTATTTTATTTATATGGAAAATCAACCAGGGGCTGTTACACTAATCGTTATTAACCTTTCAACAATTATGGATTTTCTCATATATTAGAGGTCCATTATGCAAAGGTATGAAGACAATCTTAATAGCATCTAACAACAAATAAAAGGTCTACAGATAAGAATAAATATAATATCCCTAGAATCAATCTCCTCAAATAATGAAACATCCATAGGTGCTCAACTAGTTCCAAATTTGAACAAAACATCCCAAAACAAGATGAGGCAAGAATAAAAGACAAATGTCCAAAATCAAAATTCTAAATATGATATCATGTAAATATTGTCTCATTTTATTTGTTTTTTTAAACATTTTTCATAATTTTTAGCACACAACACACACACACACACACACACACACATATATATACATACTTAAAAAATCGAATCAAAAATATTACTCTGATTATAACCATTAATATTTAACTCCTCATACTACAATATGAAGAACAATCATTATGTACAACTCTGAGTCAAATTACTCCAATTATAACCATTAATATTCAAATTGTAAGACTAGCACAACCACATTAAAGGTATTAATGTCATTGATATAAGTAGAAGATTTCATTTGTATTTACCATTGATAAACACACCATTTGTATCTATCAAGAAAACATTATTGCAATAAAAACATTATTATTATCATTATAATTAATATCATTAGAATACCATTATTATTTAATGTTAAATGTTATTTATTATTATTTAATTTGAATATCTAATATAAGTATGAACCCTAGGGAATATGAACTCTTAGATTAATAAACTCTAGGGATTGATATTATAAACCCAATAAGAATAATAAACCCAAGGGGTTAATACTAAAACCATAAGGGATTATAAACCCAAAGGAATAATATTAACCCAATGGATTAGTACTAAAAAACTGCAGGGTTTATATTCCCTAGGGTTTATAGTATTAATCCCTTGGGTTTATAATATCAATCCCTTGGGTATATTAATCTAAGTGTTCATATTCCTAGGGTATAATATTATTCATAGGTTTATAATATTAATCCCTTAGGTTCAATATAAATCATGGTCAACCAAGGGTTTATATACCTTAAATTTATAATATTAGTCCCTTGGGTTTCATAATATTAGTCCCTTCGGTTTATAATACCTTGGGGTTTTAGTATTAATCCTTGGGTTTATTATTCCCTTGGGTTTATAATATCAATCCCTTCGATTTACTAATGTAAGGGTTCATATTCCTAGGGTTTAATACCAAAATCCCAAGGGCTTATGAACCAAAGACAATAATATTAACCCAAGGGATTAATACTAAAAACCCAAGGAATTATTAACACAGGGAATAATATTAAACCCTATGGATTAATATTATAAATCCAAGGTATATAAACCCTAAGAAAAATATTATAAACCCTAAAATAAACATGGTTGACCATGATCAACCATCTTTATTCAAGGGTTTATACTATTTATCTTATGGTTTATATACCTTGGGTTTATAATATTAATTCCATTGGGTTTATAATTCCATAGGTTTAATACTAAAATCCTAAGGAATTATAAACCCTAAGGAATAATATTAAACCCTAGGGATTAATATTAATTACAAACCCTATAAGTACTATTATATCCGGGGAATATTATACCATTTAATTTATAATATAAAACCCAAGGGATTATAAAATCAAAGGAATAAAATTAAACCCACAAAATTAATATTATAAACCTAAGGTATATAAGCCCTAAGATATTAAATACTCTTGAATAAACATGGTTGGCCATGGTCAACCATCGTCCAATGTCGTATTGTGACAACAATTGTCTCAAAATGAAAATCAAACATTTTCAACCATGGTCAACCATGTTTATAAATCCAATGTATATAAACCCTTGGTTGACCATGATTTATATTGAACCTAAGGGATTAATATTATAAACCTATGAATAATATTATACCCTAGGGGAATAATAAAACCAAGGGAATAATACTATAAACCCAAGGGAATATAAACCCTAGGGCTTTTAGTAATAATCCCTTGGGTTAATATTATTCCCTTGGGTTTATAATCCCTTAGGGTTTTATTATTAACCCCTTGTGTTTATTATTAACCCCTTGGGTTTATAATATCAATATGTTGGGTTTATAATACAAAATATTATAAACCTTGGACCATGTTTGACCATGATTGACTTCAAATTGAGAGAATGCTTGTCACAATGCGAAAATGGACCATGGTTGGAAATTGTTGATTCTCATATTAAAACAATATTTGTCACAATGCGATGTTGGACCATGGTTGACCATGATTGAATTTATAAAATATGGTAGACAATGGTTGGCCATGGTTGACCATGATTGAACATAGTTGACCATGATTGATATTATAAATCCAAGGGAACAATAAACCATAGGGAAAAATAAACCCCGAGGATCAATACTAAAAACACAAAGGACTATAAATCTAAGGGAATACAATTAAACCATAGGGATTGATATTATAAACCCAAGGGATAAAAATTATAAACCCAAGGTATATAAACCCTAAGAAAAATATTATAAACACTAAAATAAACATGGTTGTGCATTGTTATTTTCCATATTGACCATGATTGATTTTCATATCAAAACAATCTTTGTTACAACGTGACATTGGACCATGATTAACCATGGTTGATTTCCATATTGAGACAATCTTTGTCACAATGTGACCAACCATGGTTGGCCTTGATTAATATTATAAACCAAAGGGAATAATAAACCCAAGGGACAAATATTATAAACCCAAGGTATATAAAACCTAAGATAAATATTATAAACACTAAAATAAACGTTCTTGAACATGGTTGATTTTCATATTGAGATAATCCTTATCACAATGTGACATTGGACCATGGTTGAATTACATATCAAGAAAATCTTTGTCACAATGTGACGTTGGACATGGTTGGTCATGGTTGATTTTCATATCAAGACCATATTTATCACAACGTGACGTTCGACCATGGTTGACCATGGTTGTTTTTCATATAGAGACAATCTTTGTCACAATACGACGTTTGACCATGGTTGACCATGATTGTGCATGATTGTCCATGATTTTCATGTAGAGACAATTTTTGTCACAATGTGACATTCGTCCATGGTTGACCATGGATGGCTATGATTGACCATGATTAAGTGTGATTGATATTATAAAACCAAGGGAATAATAAACCCAAGGGATGTATATTATAAACCCAAGGGATTAACGCTAAAACCCAAAGGGATTATGAATTAAAGAGAATAATATTAAACCCAAGGGATTAATGCTAAAACCCAAAGGGATTATGAATTAAAGAGAATAATATTAAACCCAAGGGACAAATATAAAAAAACCAAGGCATATAAACCCTAAAATAAATATTATAAACACATGGTTGACCATGGTTGATTTTCATATTGAGACAATTCTTATCATAATGCGACGTTAGACCATGGCTGATTTACATATCAAGAAAATATCTATCATAATATGACATTAGACCATGGTTGATTTTCATATCGAGACAATCTTTGTCACAATGCGACATTTGACAATGGAAACCTGAGTAGATTTTCATATCGAGAATTTTTTTGTCATAAGGTGACATTCGAGACCATGGTCGATTTACATATCGAGACAATCTTTGTCACAATGCGACGTTGGACCATGGTTGACCATGATTGATTTTCATATCGAGACAATCTTTGTTGCAATGCAACATTTGATCGTGGTTGACCAATATTGACCATGGTTGGACATGTTTCATTCTATAAAACATGGTTGACCATGATCAACCATGGCTGAGCATGGTTGATCATGATTGTCCATTTTTTTCATATGGAGACAATTTTTGTCATAATGTGATATTCTACCATGGTTGACCATGACTCGCTATGATTTACCATGATTGACCATGTTTGATATTATAAACCCAAAGGAATAATAAATCCAAGGGATTAATATTTTAAACCTAAGGGATTAATACTAAAACCCCAAGGGATTATGAACCTAAGGGGATAATATTAAACCCAAGGAACAAATATTATAAACCCAAGGTATATAAACCCTAAGATAAACATTATAAACATATGGTTGACCATGGTTTATTTTCATATTGAGACAATTCTTCTCACAGTGTGATGTTAGACCATGATTGACCATGGTTGGTTTACATACCGACACAATATTTGTCACAATGCGATGTTAGACCATAGTTGACCATGGTTGATTTTCATATCGAGACAATACTTGTCACAATGCAACATTAGACCATGGTTGAACATGATTTTTTATTTGCATATTGAGACAATCTTTGTCACAATGGAACGTTGGATCATGGTTGACCATGATTGATTTTCATATCGAGACAACCTTTGTCACAATGCGAAATTCGACCATAGTTGGCCATGTCTCATTCTATAAAACATGGTTGACCATGACCAACCAGTTGACCATGATTTTCCATGATTTTCATATGGAGACAATTTTTGACATAATGCGATATTCGACCATGGTTGACTATGACTCGCTATGATTGACCATGATTGATATTATGAACCCAAAGGAATAATAGACCCAAGGGATTAACATTATAAATCCAAGGGAATCATAAAACCAAGGGATTAATACTAAATCCCAAGTGATTGTGAACCCAAGGTGATAATATTAAACCCAAGGGACAAATATTATAAACCCAAGGTATATAAATCCTAAGATAAATATTATAAACACATGGTTGACCATGATTGTCCATGATTTTCATATGGAGGCAATTTTTGTGACAATGTGAGATTCGACCATGGTTGACCATGGCTGGCTATGATTAACCATGATTGATATTATAAACCCAAGCAAATAATAAACCCAAAGGATTGATATTATAAACACTAAAATAAACATGGTTGACCATGTTTCATTCTATAAAACATGGTTGACCATGATCAACCGTGGCTGACCATGGTTGACTATGATTGTCCATGATTTCCATATGGAGACAATTTTGGTCACAATGCGACATTCGAAACCATGGTTGATTTACATATCAAGACAATATTTGTCACAATGCGATGTTGGACGATGGTTGACCATGGATGACCATGATTTATTTTCATATCGAGATAATCTTTGTCACAATGTGACATTCAATCATGTTTGACCAAAATTGACCATGGTTGACCATGCTTCATTCTATAAAACGTGGTTGACCATGCTTTTCATATTGAGACAATCATTGCCACAATGTGACGTTGGCCCATGCTTGACCCTAATTAACCATGGTTGACCATAATTAATTTTATAAAACATGGTTGACCTTGGTTGAATAAATTTAAACTGAAGGGACTAATACTATAAAGCCATGGCATATAAACCCTAAGATAAATATTATAAACATTAAAATAAACATGCTCGACCATGGTTGATTTTCATATTGATACATCATAATGTGATGTTGGACCATGGTTGACCATGAAGGATTTTCAAATCAAGAGAATCTTTGTCACAATGCGTCATTGGACCATGGATGACCATGGTTGATTCTCATATTGAGACAATATTTGTCGCACATCAACATTGAACTATGGTTGACCATGATTGAATTTATATGTAAAATAATTAAACTACTTAAAAAAATTAGTGAATTCAATACATAACTCACTAAATTTATTCATAATAACTTATGATCATAAAAACACCAGAAGAACACCACTTTACAATCTTTCACTCTTTAATACTCAACATTGTCTAATTGATGAACGGTTATTCTTGCATTGGATATTAAATAATCAAGGATTGAGAACATGAACCATTGTAGATATTTGTGATCATTTCAATAATTTAAAATATCCCTTCTAAATTATATGATTAGTTTGGACTTTTATAAATGACCTCAATGGCTGATTTTGGTCCTTGGTTTTTTCAACATGTGTCTCCTATAGATGTATTGTTGATATGTTTATATTTTTGTGGCAGTGAAATCTTCTCTAAATCATTCCAGTTTGACATGGAAATATGTGTTTTGATCGGAAATGAAAAATCTGTAGGTATTGAACTGTTAGGATAATATTTTTGGACATCAGGTTATTCAGCTACTTGGGCGTACTAGACACTTTTCAGTATCAAAAATCTGATTGTATCTTTCTATGTAATTCAGATCTTTATATTTTCTATGATGGTTTTTTCTCTCTGAAAAAATTTATTAAAATTTTATGTTTAGGTGATTCCAATGTTTGTAGGAAGGCCGTCGGATCTCGACGCTGACAGTGGACGAAGAGCTCAAATTAGGGCATCTCTATTTTCTTCTCCCCATGCGCAAACTCAACCACTCGCTCTCTCTTTCCGAGATAAATTCCTTCGCGATAGATCCAATTCTATTTTACAGAGGTGAACTTCCAAATCTAAGAGCATCGTCAAAACCATTCCTGTTTTGGGCAACTTGTGCTAGTGTCATTTACCTTTCATAAGATCCAAGAAATCGCCACCGGAGAGGCATATATTTTGTTCAAAGTGCGTGGGTCGTCCATAGTCTCTATCGTTCCCTGATTCCATTGCGTGTTCCGTATCTATTCCGAATTATGATGGTAGAAATCTCTGCATAAAATAATTAAAGGTATGGTTTCAATTGCATGGTCGATTGTTTCAAAGAACCAGTAGCGTTGGGCCGACCCGGGAGGCATGCTCCTGAAACGACTAGTAGCGACATTTACATTGAAAGATTAATTTAGCATAGCTCGTGAGCCTCTCATGGAGGACCCAACACACAATTTTCCTTCTCATATGCTCTGCACTGGAAGCCTGGTAGGATCGACAACGAAATTGTAATTACATCTTCCACTTCCCATCGCCTGCAGCAAACTGAAACGCCCCTGGTTTCCCGACTCTGCTAGTCGACAATACCGACCTAATTCTGGCATCATCGACCAAGATATCTTTGCCTTTGCATCTCCGGGGATTCGGATCATGTTTTCCTCTGCCACCACCTGTCGAACGCTTCGATGCAATTTTATTTAAAACATTAAACAAACAACATATCATACTTCATGTTCCATGGCTGCATGTCTGTCTATATGCGACGAAGCATATTCGCCCACATTTAATCTTCGTTGAATTTTTTTTATTGAAAAAAA
Organism: Pinus taeda; assembly: GCA_000404065.3. Lineage (NCBI taxonomy): Eukaryota > Viridiplantae > Streptophyta > Pinopsida > Pinales > Pinaceae > Pinus > Pinus taeda. The sequence continues at coordinate 38,695 of APFE031214806.1, read as the reverse complement.
GTCAACTTCGGCTCTTCCACCCCAGGTTGAAATAGGGAGCCTTTGGTATGAAAAACAATCATTATGTAAAATATTGAGTCAAAAAAATCATTCTAATTATATTTGAGTTTTCCACACACTTTGCTCCTCAAGCACACATTAAGCCTCTCCTTCCATGAGTATAAATTTTCTGCTCCCTCCAAACTGTTATTTGGTCTCAAACCTTGGTAAGACATTCTATTGCTGTACAGAAACCTTAGCACGTTGGTCTGACTAGAAAATATGTGCTTTGTGGGTTAAAACCATAGGTCCAACCAATAGAAACCCTAGTGACACCTTCAATTGTATTGTGTCCCTCATATGTACCTTAAACTTGTTCAGGAGGTCAAAAACAAGGGTGTTGCTCTTCATTTGGAGATGTGGCTTTGATACCATGTTAGTTTTCTTAAAACTCAACAATCTAATATGTGAATTATGTTAAGAAAAGAGTTGAAAATTAAACTTTAACTTCAATCCAAAATATACTAAGTTTATTAACTAGCTTGCAGTGAAAAATAATGAACAAATGAAGACAAACACACCATAAAACTAAACACAACGAATTTGACCAAGGAAACCCCAACTGGGAAAACTTGCAAACTTGGTGTTCTTCTTATTATGCTCAACAATGTATTCAAAAAAATGATTACAAATGTGAGGGAAAAATTCCCTTTACAAGTGTTATATTACGAATAAGGAATGTTGAAGGATATATCAATGAAACAAAAGTAGTGTGATTTGTGGTATACAAGGAAAGGCACTAGAGGTAGTGTTTCTTGGTGTTTGTGGATAGATATGGTGTGGTATATGGATTCTCAATACTATTTTATATGTGTATTTTTTCAAGTGCATTGCTAGTGTGTTGTCTTTTATATTGCATCTTTGTGCCTGTGTTGTGTAATGTATGGGACAAACATGTATGGGACTTCCTGGGCCTATGAAGGTGTGTGCTACGGCCTATGAAGGTGTGTGCTACAACTATATTCCTGTCGGCAAAAGACTACTAAGATTGGTAGTTCCCATACTCATTGAGTATCGATTGGGATTAATCTATATATATATATATATATCCACCACTAGATGGTTGCCGGGTTTGGCAATCGATCCAGTTGTGTACATGGTCAAAGAGAAGTGAAGGCATTGGGTGCTTATCGGATTTGGATATGTGTGTGTGTGTGTGTGTCGTGGTCAAAGAGAAGTGAAGGCACTAGGTGGTTGCCAATGTTTTCAACCGATCCAGTCTATGTACATGAAGAAAGAAGGCCACTGGATACTTGCTGGGTTTGGAAGTTGATCTACTATGTGTAAAGGAGTGTCGCAAAGAGAAAAATCCAAGTTAGATTGGAAACCTCTAAAGAATACAAATACTTCAAAAAGGACTATTGGAAGATGCCTGAATTTATAAATTAATGATTACCGAATGGTTGGTAATCCACTGTGCATATACGATGTGTTGTAAAAGCTGAAATGAGTTGTGTATATAAATATCCATAATCAATAAGGCTTGGTCTAAAAGCATGTTTTGTTGCATATGGTTATTAAACATTGAGGATGTTGTCCCCCTCAAGGGGGAGGGGATTGTGACATCTCCCAGTTAATATTTTTTCTCTTGTAAATAATTGAAATTATTCTAAATGATTGAGAGAGGGACGCATATTCCATTGCTTGAGGGGATTAATGATTTAAACATCAGTCGTGGTTGGTTGAGTGGGATAACTGTGCCATGAATTTACTGAAGAAGAAGGACAGGGGCAGATGTCCTTTAAATCTAACCATAAGCAAGGAATAGGACAAAAAAATTAAGACATTGAAGGGTTGTGTTGTCAAGCAGTTGAGTGCTGTACAATTGTGGAGAGCGATGGACACTTAATTTGTGTGGAAAAGGGGAAGGAGAGAGGGTGGGAGAGGAAACATTTTTTCTCATTCATCGATTCATGCATGTTATCTCCCTCGACGACACACACATAAAAGACACACAGAGAGGACAACCTTTCTAGGCATGCAAAAGTTGTGGAAAAAGGTAGAGAAGGTAACATCTCAAGATGTGTGACTGAGCCCCAGAGAGAGTTTAAACGTCTAAAAAACCCTCTTAAAAGCTTGTTTGGCATCAAAAATATAGGGAGAGTAGAGGCTTGCCTCTGGTGGATGAAGGTAGTATGGATTGGTGGTATCTTGTTCCAATTGTTTTGTTGGTTAAAAGACCCCAAAATCACTCCACCTGAAGCTTTGGAATCTGGTTCAGGCATGACAATTGCAAGTAAGAAGTGCCTGCAACTGTCTATGGTTGGGTGGAGAGTTGGATTCCCACTCTTAGTTTTCAGAACTCTTATAAGATAAGTAGAACCTTATGTTGATGCTTGTGATTAGTATAATGTATCTTTTATTTGTGTCAGGAGAATGTCATGCTAATGTCAAGGAGTGTTGGTTCTTGCACACATCAATTATATAGATGTTGTAGGAGGCATGATATGTAAATGTATTTTTTACATGATTGACTAAGATGTTGGTTGGGACTATTTTCAAGGCACTGGAACAATGTGTGATTGTATTGGTTGTGTTTTGGTGGTGACTAGCATGGAAAATCCTTATTACTTATAGTGACATAATCTTGATTTATTGCAAGCTTTTGCTAGCCCTTATTTATATTTATGAGCTTGAATAATGTATATTCCTCGATCTCTTCCCCTATTGGGTTGTCTATTTCACATGGATGTCATTCCAAGTCTTCCATTAACATATTCCCAAGTTCTTGGGTCCGCATTTCTATTTTCTCTAAGATTAGGCATAAATAAGACTAACTTTTTGTGCTATTTATGAGATTATCTCATAGGCTTGTGTTATCGCTGCAAAACACACCCTCCAAAATTTGGTTTGCACTTGAATTTTGGAGCCTACTGTGGATATTGTGATCGTTCGTTGCATGGTCACTTTATGGTTTATCGATAAGCATCAACGTCACCTTCTCACACATCCTTTGTCCACAAAAAGTTCATAAGCACACTCTTTTATACAAGCTTTAACAAGCATATCACAATCCATTAATATAGTGATTGTGCGATGATCAACCTATGTTGATAGTCAGTGCGTGCTTCTATTTGGTTGTGATTGTGCTTCTATTTTAGTGAGTTTTTCAAACTATCTCTTTTGCGCGCATTCACTTTCATGTTTTCAGCTGTTGCTTTCACTTTATTTCACCTTAATTAGTGTTGTTTTCATGTTATCTTTAATCTGACATGTGTATCTTTCACCGCCATTCGCATATCACAAGTGTCGGATCCAAATGGAAATTGGCACCCACCTATAGTATTCATCAACCCATGGTATTTATCCACTCATGTAATATGCCCATGGTATTGTAAGTGACATCCACCCATGGTATTCATCCACCCAAGATATTTATCCACCCATGGAATTTACCCATGGTATTGTAAGTGGCATCCACCCATGGAATTTACCTGTGGTATTATAACTAGAAAAAGACTATAAGTAACAAGTCACATTTTGTAAAAGGACAGATGGCCCACCACAATGTAGAATTTACAATTATTATCTATTTTAATAAAAAAAAAGTTTCTTTATGGTTTTGTTTATTAAGTTTTCTCCTCTTTTTTTTTTTTGGCATTTCAGTTTTTTAGACCTTAGGAACTTCCCCCAAGATCTGGATCAATGGTATTAGATTCAAGTTACGACTCCATGGGAGTGAGGGTTTGACGCATATTTTAGTTTCAAATTTTTGCAGCAATCTTCAACAAAATTCATGCACGTGCTACGATCACCACAAAGCACTTTTTTGGGCAAAGCGGGAATAATTGTTAATTTTTTGTTTATTTTTTTGTTTTGTTTTGGTTTTTTTTTTTTTTTTCATTTTTTGCAGGATTTTTGGGGCAGGATTTTCATATCAGATATGAAACTTTTAGTGAAAAATCTACAAAAATAAATAACACATATATATTACTTGTGAAAAAATACCAAAATTTAAAAAAACAATCATTTGAATCGGAGTCCGGATGAGGGAGATATCATTGATTTAAAATTAGTTGTGTTGCATAAATTTTTCTAACGATAATTCATGGACGACAACTCACCTATTATTTTTTACAGTTTTTGTGCAAAATTTCAGAAAATTAATTGCAGATATGAGATCCTCTTGAAAAATCACCCATTTTCAAAATTTTTTTGGTCGAATTGGAGTTCAGATGAGGGAGATATTGTTGATTTAAAATCAGCTATTTTTTCATAACTTTTGTGACGATGAGACAGTTGCAACATGAATCTGAGTTTCCAGAGTGTCCAAATAAGAATTTTAACTACATGGGAGATGCATAATCATCATTATATTTCCAAAAATAGGTTATAATAAATATTTTGAGGCATATTGACCGAGTTATTCCCATTTAAAATTAGTTTTTATATCTGGAGCATCATTCAGCGCGGGTTCCCTTTGGAGACGTTCCCTCTCACCTTGCTTTAGTAGGCACCTACTTCACATTCATCAGTTTCAGCATAGCAGCATCCGACTTGGGTTCTTTAGAGACGTGCCCTCCCACTCTAGTCTATGTAGGCACTTGCTACTTCATCAACAATTAACACCACGGTTATGGGTCAATTGTACAAAATCCTTGTCATCGAATTCCATTTGTTAGGCCACACACTGTTAGTATCACAATTAGTCACAAGCATTGCAAGGTATCTCTATCCTCAGATCTTTATTTGTCATGGTTATGGACCATCCACAAACCCACACTTCATCGAAGTCCGTTTTTGAGGCCGCACACTGTCAGTATCATAGTTGGTCACACAAATTACAAGGTATCTCTATCCTTGGATCTTCGTTCATCATGGTTATGGGTTAACCACACAAAACCTTTCTCTTTAGTGGCTCTTGATATTCAACAAAGGCTTCTTAGGAGGGAACTTCACACAATGGGGACCATTGCTTCTTAAGGAGGGATGAATGATCCGATTGGAAATTGACATCCACCCATGGTATTCATTGACCCATGGTATTTATCCACTCATGTAACATACCCATGGTATTGTAAGTGACATCCACCCATGGTATTCATCCACCCAAGGTATTTATCTACCCATGGAATTTACCCATGGTATTGTTAGTGGAATCCACTCATGGCATTCTTTCACCCATGGTATTGTAAGTGATATCCACCCATGGTATTCAATCACCCATGGTGTCTACCCACCCATGGAATTTACTTGTGGTATTATAACTAAAAAAAAGACTATAAGTAACAAGTCGCATTTTGTAAAAGGACAGATGGTCCACCATAATGTAACATTTATAATTATTATCTGTTTTAATAAAAAAAGTTTATTTGTGGTTTTGTTTATTGTGTTTTCTCCTTTTTCTCTTCTAGCATTTCAATTTTTTAGATCTTGGAGGCCTCCCCCCAAGATTCGAATCAGTGTCACTCCCACTTTTCTCTTTATATAGAAAACTTCGTATTTTGGTATGGGAAGTGCCGCTTATCATGTAAATTCAAGTTTTGGCTTGTTTCGAAGGGTAACTCTGAATTTTATGAGTCCTTCTAGCCATGTAGACATGTTTTACATTCATTCCCAAATATTTATGCATTGTCGCACAAGTGTCGTCACTTTTATCATAAAGTGTACCTTTTGTGTGACACTTGGAGAGGTATGTTGTATCACCATCGCATTGAGGATATCATGTTGTTCTTGTTTTCTAAGTGATCAATGTTGTGTCATCGACTGTTTGATTGTTTGATCATGATCTAGTTTTGTCTCTGTTCACTCGAGCTTCAATGATCCCATACTTAGCCTTATCCAGAAAATTTCACTCCCAGGCAACTTGACTTCACTCAGCCTTCCTGAACTACACACTACACAGTATCAACCCTTAAGTCCCAAACTCACCTCTTGGAAATATGAACTAAACCTTCACAGTGTTGAACCTTGATCCTTGAGCTCCAAGGCTGTGCAATTTTTGCCATCCATTTAGTCACAATTGTGCACTGCACAATATCAAGCCTCAAGATTTCAGCCTGACACCTTGAGCTATGCAACTGTGCAATCCATGAGACTGTTCTCCCTCTAGAAATGCATTTTAGGAAAATATAAGCCTGAAGCCTCAACATTGAGCTCTTGATCCCCTGAAATGCGCAGTCACCTAGCCTGGCCTCTAATAAATGCGCACTGGGAAACTTCAAGGATAAAGCCTTAAGCTTGACCTCTCAAGTCCCTCAACAAAGCAATTCCTTAAGTTTTTCTTTCCATAACTATGTATTGAGCAACCTCAAGCCTTAAACCCCAACCTTGAGCTCTTGAACCCCTTAATTGTGTAAGCCTTTGACCTTTACCATCTTAATTATGCATTGAGCAGTCTCAAGCCTCATTCCCAGACCTTCGCCTCTGGAACTACAAATTCCTTGAGTCAATCACTCAATCAGCCACTCGGTTCCAACCCTAACAAGTGATTTCATGAAACATGTTAGATTAAGATTTTTTAGACTGATGTCAACTTGTCATGAGTGGTTTTCAATTGTAGGTACTCTATCTTATCATGGCAGGATGATGATGGATGAAAAAGAGAAGGTGACCGTGCTAGAAGACACCTATGGAACTGAAGAGAAAAGATGATCATTAGGTGAGAAGAAGAAGGAACAACATAGTACAACAAAATATCAAAGGTTAGGACTGCATGAAGACTCCGTACTGATTCACAACCATTTGGAGGGTAGATATGAAGAAAAAAGCATATCTCTCATGAAGACAAAGTATTATATACATCTCTTATCATAGACAAAGTAGCAAGAGGAACAACTTCGCACTACCACCTTATCATGAAGTCCATTTTCAAGTTGTAACTTATGCAAGTGTCATCGCAATGTCATGTGTTTCCATGTGTCTTGCCACATCCCTTGTGTATGTAATGAAGTAAATATCAAAAGCAAAGGACAAAATGTAATGTAAAGTGGAAGTACTAGAGTCATCCACAAAATTTCAAAAGTCATGAAGGAGTCAAAGAGTCATGGAGAATTCAAACATTCATGAGGGTGGTCTAAGAGTCACAAGGGAGGTGAATGGTCACCTCATTTGTTATAAATATACCCTCATATCTCATGCGGAAGGAATTTTCACCTTGGCTCCTCCTAGCTGAAATTGCAGAGAAAGATAGTTCTTTTGGAGGAGCAAGTGGTTGCTCTAACGCTTCGCTACTGGGGCTAGTCATGTTCACTGTCTTGATGTATCTTGGAACTTTTGCTTAATTCAGAAGCTCATTGAGCTAACACACTTTCATGCGTATGTCATAAATTTTGTAAGAATATTCTTTGAATGTTTGTGATGTATGTTATTTTCATCTATACTAAGGAAATTGAATTATTTCGGTGGCTTTGGTACTTATCTTTTTAAAGGTGCATTGCATGTGTTTTAATAATCGTTGCTTCTATGTGAACTATTTCACTAGTTGTCCAACAATTCATCGTATATGACCACATGTATTTATTAGATTAGTACTATACTTGTATTTTAAAGGCTCACTTTTCTCTCCCCTTTTAGTAGAAGAACCTTGATACATTCCGTAGTTGAACATTCCACAAGGAATACTCACTTGCTAATCCAAAATTACTTGTGCATTAATCTCTCATGCTGAACATTGTAGCCAAGGAAAATATATAAGAATATATAACAGATGGGCTTTATTTTCGGAAGGTATCCTACACCAAAGGGATGAAGTCTAATTGGTACTTTTCATTAAGGAGACCCCCTTGGTTGACAAATTTCTAACACCATCAACAAATAGCCCTGGAAGGAGGGACAAATGAAAATATATGCCTATTTATTCTATTTTGAATCTCTTATATGAAATGGTTCATCCCCAAATCATATTCCCATAATGTTTCTCTATCCTATCCCTTGGTGAAATTTTCATCTTTGTGCATTGGGAAACCTCAATCTTTAAGCCCCAACCTTGAGTTCTCGAACCCCTCAATTGTGCAATCCTTTGACCTTGACCATCTTGAACTGTGCATTGTGCAACCTCAAGCCATAGTACGAGAACTTGGCCTCTGGAACCACATAATTCTTGAGTCAATAACTCAATCAGTCACCTGGTTCTAACCCTAACAAGTGATTTCATGAAGCATGTTAGAGTAAGAGTTTTCAGGTTGATGTCAACTTTTCATGAGTGGTTTTCAGTTGTAGGTACTCTATCTTATCATGACAGGATGATGGTGGATGAAAAAGAGAAGGGGAACATGTTAGAAGACACCTATGGAGCTATGATCATCAGGCAAGAAGATGAAGGAACACCAGAGTACAAGATCAAAGGTCAGGATTGCATGAAGACTCCATATTGATTCAAAATCATTTGGGGGATGGATATGAAGAAAAAAGCATATCTCTCATGAAGAGAAAGTATTAGATACATCTCTTATTGAAGGAAAAGTAGCAAGAGGAACAACTTGGCACTAACACCTTATCATGAAGTTCATATTATTATTGTCAAGTTGTAACTTATGCAAGTGTCATCACAATGTCAAGTGTGTCCACGTGTCTTGCCACATGTCTTGTGGATGTAATGATGTAAATATCAAAAGCAAAGGAAAAAATGTAATGTAAAGTGGAAGTACAAGAGTCATCCACAAAATGTGAAAAGTCTTGAAGGAGTCAAAGAGTCACGAAGAAATCAAACAATCATGAGGGTAGTCCAAGTGTCACAAGGGAGGTGAATGGTCACCCCATTTGTTATAAATAAACCGTCATAGCTCATGTGAAAGGAATTTTCATCTTGGCTTATATTACCTGAAATTGCAGAGGAAGATAGTTCTTTTGGAGTAGCAAGTGGTTTCTCTAATGCTCCACTAATGGGGATAGTCATGTTCATTGTCTTGATGTATCTTGGAGCTTTTTCTTAATTTAGAAGCTTGTTGAGCTAACACACTTTCATGTGTATGTCATAATTTTTGTAAGACTATTCTTTAAATGTTTGCGATGTATGTTGTTTTTAACTGTACTAAGGAAATTGAACTATTTTGGTGGCTTTGGTACTTATCTTGTTAAAGGTGTGTTGTATGTGTTTTAACAATCGTTGCTTCTATGTGAACTATTTCACTAGTTGTTCAACAATTCATCTTCATGTATATGCTCATGTGTCTTTATTATATTAATACTATTACTTGTATTTTAAAGGCTCACTTTTCTCTCCCCTTTTGGTAGAAGAACCTTGATACATTCCGTAGTTGAAAATTCCACAAGGAATACTCACTTTCTAATCCAAAATTACCTATGCATTACTCTCTCATGCTAAACATTGTAGCCAAGGAAAATATATAAGAATAGATAGCAGTTGGGCCTTATTTCTGGAAGGGATCCTACACCAAATTGTTCGAAGTCAAATTAGTACTTTTCATCAAGGAGATCCCCTTGGTTGAAGTTTTTCCAGTATCGTCAACAAATGGCACTAAAAGGAAGGATAGATGAAAATATGTGCATGTTTAGTCTATTTTGAATCTCTTATCTGAAATGGCTCATCCCCAAATCATATTGGCAAAATGTTTCTCTAACCTATCCCCTGGTGAACGTTTCATCTTTGTGAAACAACTTGATGAATTCTCACATTTTAAGTTTTATAGTGAGTATGATACATCCATTACTACCGAGCATGCATACGCTTTTCTTAAGTTTTGTGAACACTATGAAATTGACTATGAAGATGTGTCTTGTATTCTTTTCTGCCATACCCTACCACCTGATTCTTTTCATTCTTTTGAAAACCTCATCAAGGAGCTTCATTTAGAATTTGATAGGTATGATTACTGCGATGTTCTTAAAATAATCAATCAACTAAGAATAAAATCTAATGAATCGATTGAGGAGTTTTCTAATCAATTTCTTCACCTTTGTTATGAATTTCCAGAAGAAGATATAGATTTCGATTTATTAAAACAAAAGTTTGGGCGTTTGCTTCATATCTCTTTTCATGGTGAATCTGAACCCCCTGATGTTTTCGCTTCCCCAACTCTTGTAAATCATGAGACACCTCTAATTTCAAAGGAGGAACCTACTATTACTTTTGTTCCTTTTCCTCCTCCTTTTTCAGTTCCGATATGGGTACCTCCTTGCAATGATGCCGAAGTTGGGAAATATGTAAATAAAAAGGCTGATCCATCTCTTCAAACTTCATCTATTTCTGATGATTAGGATCCAATGAAGGAAATCTTGGAATGGTTCATGGAGCCTACGATGAATACTAATCCTTACAACCCTCAAGATGATACTAGAATTCTTGACCTCAATCCTCAAACTTTTGCCACTGAAAGTCTTACTTCTTCAAGAGAAACCTGTCATCTTCTATCATCTACATGCCATGACTCCTTGTATCATGATCCACGTGATCAATCTGCTCCACCAACTAGTTCTTCAGACTCTATTGATTTTAAAGTTTTTGGTTCAAATTGCGATTAGGTACATGACAGTCACATTACATAGGTAGAGGAGAAGGAAAGTGAGGAGATTCTCGATCTCTCATCCCTCTTTGAAAATCCTTTAGGTTAGGATTTTGTTCCTTGATTCTTGGATGTTTTTAAATCGACTAATCTTGACAGTCAATCGATTGAAGTTGATTTGCTTAATTAATCTATAGCCTTCGGTAAAAACCATTTTGATGATAATGAATATGTTGATGTATGTGATGACAAATTCCTAGGTACATCAACTGATCTTTTAGTTTCGCATGAAGATTTTAATTTAAAATATTTAGATCTAGAATCTGTTTTGTTGAAAGATGATGTTCCTATCAAAAATTCCTCTTCATCTCACTATCCCTTGTGCTCTACTATCCACGATGCATCAAATTGCGATAAGGGTACTCCTTATCTTCAAGTTCTTCATCTGATTAGTTAAGTTCTCCATTGACACAAGGGAGTGAGGTTATACATGATGAAAAGGAAAAAAAAATCAAATAATTGAGTATTCTTTCCATCCTTCATCATCTATTATTTTGCATGAAGGCAACTCTTAAAATTAGATTGATCATGGAATTTCTTTGATTCATACATCTCTAGGTTTGCGATCAGAAGAATCTTTCGACTTGAGTAATATGGTTTTTGAATTTTTTAAACCTAATCATATCAGTGAAAAAGATGGTTTCCATCCGGGTTAGTAGTGGTCTCATTAAAATCAGAGAAAACAACTATCCTCACACCATGCATGATATGGTTCAATCTTTAGAATGTGATTTTACAATCCTTGAAAGTTCCAGGACTTGTTAGGCATTAAAGGCACTTCAAATTCCATTGATGGTTATGTCAGAATCTTGAGACTTTGGTAAGGTCCCTAAACTAAGTCAGATTTGGTTTTTTTTGTAAAATTCTTTTCTTCACTTGGTTTCACTAGATGTAAATTCCCTCTTGAAAGAGGTGTGGATTTCAGATATAGTCTTTTGAACTTTCAAGATTTAGTTTCTGATCAGATTCAAGATTTTGTTTTAGTTGATTCTTCTCCATGCAAGGCTATTGTACTTAACTCAGGTTTGGAGTGTTTATCTCTCATATAAGCATGGAAATATGAAGTTGACCATTCCAAAGACTATCTTTAGCCGAAGGAATCATGCCTATCAGATGCATTTCAGAATAGTCAGCTCCTGGTTTTTCTTATGAATGTTATATTGCTAATATTTTTCTTCATCGCACCTAAAATCCTCTTGAGTACTAATGAGTGCATGAGCTATTTGGTGAATGAAATTCTTCTTCACTCATTGTATCTTGAATGGTTTCATGTGTTTTCTATACTAGCATTCCTTTTAACCTATTTTGATGATTACGATGCTAGTGAAAAGTGTTAATAGTTACAAGGAAAAGGTTTGTTACATTTATCATGTCAGGAAGATGATTCATTTTTTCAAAGCATTCATAAATATGTTCAAACTGATTTATCTTTGTTGTCTATAGACCGAGAATATCATGCCATAAACAATCTATTTGATCATAATATTAACTGTCATTCAATTTATCATTCTCCCACCAACATATCTGATGAAAGTTGTTTCACATTGATTAATTTGTATGGTTTATCTCACTATTTGGATACATGTCAAGAAGTTGAGGCACTTCATCCTTCATTGATGGTTATGCTAGGCCCCCACTATATTGACAAACCTTATGAATATGTAGAATTGAGGCTTCTGTGATTAGTCATGTTTATAAGAAGAGCTTCAGCGTAAATCACATGATAAAGACCTTTGTCTACGCGTTTCGAACCAACCAGTGT